>PVKA01006666.1:0-82197 GCA_004027165.1 Ctenomys sociabilis | reverse complement strand
CAAATCACTCTGGTGTTAATTTTCTGTACATAATTGAATATATTATTATATAATAAGTTAATGATAATATCAATGTGGTTTGTTTCCCACATTTCTCACAGTGTAATAAACATATATAAATATAAAAAAATAAAATAAAACAGAAGCCCGTGTTTCTGTACCTTTGACTGTGGTGAAATTGCCGATATTCAGAGAGCTTTCAGCATGTAACTCCCCGGTAAAGCTTCTCTTCTAGAACAAGGTCAAGACTAAACTATCTCTGGATATAAAGCATCAGAAAAGTATAGCAATGAAATCTATGTACCCTAAGGTCCAGAAAAGTATAATAGTGAACCTATGTGCTATAAGATCCACTTTCGCTAGGGGAAAATAGGGTCTTTGTCCACTGTACTGGATTTCTAACTGGTGGTCGATTTAGTACACTGAGCTGAATTGAACCCGCATGGTGCTGGGTATCAGAGGCCCACCTGAGGACTGCTGCTGGCAGGATAAGAAGCACAGATGGAGGAGAGTTAGGAAAGGCGGTAAGAGAAGCTGTTTGGAGAAGCTTCTTGAGCTGTTGCAAGCTCCTGGTTCTTCTGGGCTGTTTTTCTGGAGAACCTTGTCATGTTGGCTTTCCTGATGAGCTTGGCTGTTCACATAGCTGGATGAGCTCAGGAACCCTGTTGTTGCTGAGAATAGCTGTGGTTCATTTTAGAGAATCTCTGCTCTTCCCCGAGCATTGATTCCTGGCTCCAGAGGGTAAGATTGTGCACTGCTCAGCCTCGTGAAGAAGCTTGTCATGTTGGATTTCCGGTTGCGAATTCAGCTTCCCTCATTGCTGAAGGAGCTTGGGACCTCATTGTCACTGAGGATGGCTGTGGTACTTTTGCAGGGAGCCTTGGTTCTTACCATGAGCATTGATTTCTAACTCTAGGGCAGATCCCTCAGCCTGCTAGCACAGACCTCTCATCCTGCTGGCACAGACTTTCTAGCTTTCACCATGGACCTTTGGTGCTTTCCAGCACAGATCCATGAGGTGGACCTGCATGAGACTTTGTTGTGGGCTCTGGACCTCTAGTTGGACATGTGGAAGGACATGTGGGGGCTCCTGGTTTTTAGCTGAACCTATGCAGGATATTAGGATCCAGGCCCTCAATTGGATTCTTGGGTCTTTAGTACATGGACCGATTTCCTGCACTTGTTGTATATGATTGTTTGGGTGATTCATTATAAAATAATGTATAAAGTATATCCCATATTGTGTTGCTTCCCTTCAAAACCCCAATCCATGACATCTATGGAAACCATTTAAAGATGACATGAAGTAAAATGCCAGTCATGTTGCTGAATATGCAACAGCTATTCATCCCCAAAGGAATCTTTCAGAGGCAGACACATTCAGATTCCCATGGCAATGTTTGCAAACCATATTGCAAGACAGAAGAGTGACTAGCCTTCTGTTCTTTAGTCAGACACACAAAGTGGGAGCAGAACACAGTGCCTCATGCCTCATGGAAACAGAACACAGTGACAACAAGATGGGCACCAGAAGCAGGACATGCCTAGAGGGACTACTGAGGAGCCTTTACAGCTGTCCTACCAGGACACAGCAGTGCAGACTCAAAAAAGGAGGGAGGAGTTAAGAAATTTCAGAAAGATAGAACTAGAATTCAGAGCATGTAGCAGGGGATGGCAGCAAGATGACGCAGTATGGACTCCAGTCTATTTCCTCCCTCCAAATTAGTATTTGACAACCATTTAAAGGCTTAGTGAGACTCCTTGAAATCAAGGGAGTAAACTGCAAAACCAGGTGGGATCTAACACGAAAGAGGGCTGTTATAAAGTGGGCATATGTGATGGTGGCAACCCCATGAACCAGAAGACCTTTGTGCCACATGCTGCAGTCACCAGCCCTACTTGTCTATAGTGCTGACAACGTCTCTTGGCACCACAGGACACAGAGATATGCACATCCTCTTGTGCCAAGAGTAATGGGCTTGCCAATCTCAGACAACTACAATTTCCAAACCAAAGCAGTAAATGATGTCCACACACATTCTCCCTCTGTCCTGCCTCCTCATAAACTTAACAAAGGGACCTCAGAGAAACCAGGTTCACAGGCACACAGGTAATACCTGTCTCAGAACCATCTTAGATCTCTGAAACAGGACTACAGCCCAGCTCCAGCCCCTTTGCACTTCAGCCAAAGGCAGTCCAACTTGCCGCAGACCCATCAAGGAGCCTCAGCCTTAGGTACATTGGCAATACAAAGCCTCAAACTTGGCTGTGGTCCTACAGCAGCACTGGAAACCAGCTGAGCATGTCCAAGAGCCAGGAAGAGCCCTGGCCTGCATGCCCCTGCTAATCAGAGAACTATGGATTTGATAGAGGAGCTGGAAGCAATTACAAGTCTTGACTCCAGACTCCAAGGATGACAGAGACAGCCCACTCAGCCAGGAGAGCTCTACCTGCTGAACACGGTAAGGACTGGGAGAAGCATCTTCTTCCAGACAGATATCTATACAATGTAATGAATCAGGCAAATAAAATACCACCAAGGAAACTAATAAAATCTCTAGGAGGCAATCCTAAAAAATGGAATCCATTAAATTCTCAATAATGAATTCACAATAACCTTAAAGAGGCTCCATAACTACAAGAGCACAGGGATAAACAGCTCAATAAAATCAGGAAAACAATATAAAGAACAAAATGAGAAGAAGAATAAGGAAACAAAATCTATTTAAAAGAGTGAAACTGAATTTGAGAGCATATTAGTAAAACCAAAACCATGAATAGATGCAACACTGAGATGCAGAGATAGCTCAACATATACAAACCAACAGACACAGTCTATCACATAAGCCATGTGATCGAACCCACAAAGTAACTTGACAAAATAGAAAATTCTTCCATGATTGAAAAGTCAGACCAACTTAGGAGCAAAATGTACTGCAATATGATATAAGCTATGTATCACAAATCCACAACTAAAAATCATACTTCGTTGTCAAAAGTTGGAAGTTTTTGTATTTGTACTCAAAGTCCTAGCCAGAAGCTTGAGAAAAGAACAAGAAATAAAAGCAATACAAATCAGAAAAAGAGTGGCCAAGGAGATGACTCAGAGGAATAAGAGCTTCCCTGGTAAGCGCAAGGGCTTGAGTTTAATCCCCGGTTCTGCAAAAAGAGAAAAAAGAAAAAGAGATGTAAAGTGGCCTCTTTTGAGATGACATGATTTTTACAGAGCAAAAATCTTAGCGATTATGACAGAATTAACAGATAAATTCAGCAACAAATACATTTAATCATATACCAAGATACAAAACATAAAATTTATTTTAATTCTATAAATAAAAAACTCACAATATAAAACATAATTAAGAGAATAATACCAGCATTATAACTAATAACTAATAATGGGAATAAGTTTAACTAAAGTAAAATATCTGTCTACTAAAAGCTGTGATATATTGATGAAAGAAAAGATGACAGAAATAAATGCAAAAGATATTCCAATTTCATTTAATAGAAGAATTAATAGTTTTATATCTGTATTACCCAAAGTAATCTAAGTATTAAAATTAAAATGGCATAAAAAAAACAAAAAAAACCTCTAAAGTTCACTTTGAGGTACCAAAGGTCCAAATAGCCACTGCAGTCTGGAGCAGACAGCACATAGCTAGTTAACACACAATGTTTCTGCTATAAACACACAGTACTCAAAACAGCAGTAGTATCAAAACAGGCATCTAGGTAGCATCTCCAAAAATAATCCATAGTCACAATTATTTGATGTGCTCCAAGAATGTAAAGAACACAAAATACAGAAAAAACAGTTCCTACAATAAATGTGGCTGAAGAAACTAGAAACTAGTTCTGTTCAAATGCCAAAGGATGAAGCTGGGCCCTTAAATCACAAATACTGAAATAAATGAAAGACTTGGACATATGAATTGGAACTTAATTGCAAAGGAAAATAATTTCTTGATACTGGTCTTGGTAGTACATTATAAAATATGAGTTTAAAACACAAGCAATAAAAGCAAAAGAGATTGTCTCTTTCAAATTCAGAAACTATTTCCTAAGAAAGGAAATAAACAAGACAATGCAAATCGAGTAGGAGAAAATATCTGCAAACTATTCACCTGATAGGAATCTGAATTCCAACATACATAAGGAACTTACTGCACAAACAACCTAGTTAAAAGTGCCAAAGGCCTGACAATGTATTTCTCATTGGAAGACTTACAGTGAATAATGGATGCTGAAAATGTGCTTCTTGTTCTTAAACAGTAAGAAAATGTTTATCATAACGAGTCAAGCTGAGTGGCACACATTTGTAATCTCAGTACTCTTGGAAGCTGAGGCAGGAGGGTCAGTGACTCAGCACAACCCTGTCTCAAAGCAGAGGCATAAAATTTTTAAAAGGATAGAGATGTAGCCCAGTGAGAAGGACCTGGGTTCATTCCCGATACACACCCATGAGAGAACAGGGATTATCAAGTACTGGAAAAAACATACAGAAAAAGAAAACCTTTTGTAACACAAGGGAGAATAGCAATGGAGAATATAAATCAATACAGTCAGTAAAAAGTGTGGAGATTCATTAAAAAAATGAAAAATACAATTCAGCAATCTCCCTTCTAGCTATGTATTAGAAGGAAATGCAGTCACTATCTCCGAGGGACATCTGGGACACCCTGTGACCACTACAACATTAATCACACTAGCCAAGGTGTGGAAATACTCTAATTGCGCACTGCTTGAGGAAAGGACAAGGAAAGTGGAAGACAGACAAGCAGAACTATTCAGTTCAAAAAAGAGGAAGTTCTGCCATTTACAACAATAAGGACGAACTCTGATAGACAGCTTCACATTTCAGTAACAGAATACCTGACACCAAACTTAAGAAGAGGCTTAAGGTTTTGGAGGTTTCAGTCCATGCTTAGCTGACCCCCCACTGTTTGGGGCTTGAGACAAGATGATACGTCATTATGATAGTGATAGTGGACAGAAACCCTTATACGTCACAGTAAGAAGTGAGAGAAGAAGAGATCAACATCCTACAATCCCTTTTGACCCCAAATCAATGCCCACAATGATCTAACATCTCCCAATAAGCCTCATCTGCCAAAGATTCCTTCACTTCCCAACGCTACCATCGGCTGGGGACCAAACCTTTCACATAGAAGCCTTTGGAGGACATTCCAGACTGATACCGCAGCATTCTGACTCTGATCCCAAATGCTCCTGCCCATCACACAATTCAAAATGCAGTTAGTCCATCTATAAAAGGCCCTGTGCTGGTGAAACTTAATTTTCAACTTGAGTCTACCAAGAGGACTCTGCAGGGGTGATTGGCTCAGGGTGGTGCTATACTCATTAGATGCTCATAGCTTACAAGTCCTGCTAGGAGGTGGGGTCCACTCAGAGGAGGTGGCACAGGGCATATGCCTTTCGAGGGCACCTCATTCTAGCATTCTCCTGTGCCACACTCCCCAGCTGGCACAAGGAAGCAGCCATGGCCCTACCACTATGGTACCTGTGCCTGGGAAGGTCTGAAACAGCAAAATTAAACCTCTCCTCTCTTAAATTGTAGGTGTTGGACATTTTGTCTCAGCAATAAGAAAGCTGACCAATGCAGTCACTAGCCTCTCAACTGCAGCTACTAACCTCTCCACTCACAGCTCCACACAGTGCCTCTGGGCAGCCACCTGCACGGATATCGAAGATTGTGAAATACTGCCTGTTTCCCAGGTTTTCCACTGAAATCTCAGTAGAAGCATCAGAGCTCCCTAAAACTGCACTCTCGGGGCCTGCAAAAATGTCATCATGTGAATGATGCTGAGGTCTACTGCTGCCATGAGCCATTTATCAGCAGGCTCAGCCCACCGGGCAGCAACCTGAGTTTCCTGTGACTTACCAGGGGGAAATGAATCCAGGAAAGCACTGCCTATGGTGGCTTTGTGTGAGCTTGTCCCTCAGGCTCTCTGCAGAAGTTTTTGGAAGGAATGTATAGTTTTATACCTTTGAGCCAGGGATGGGTAGGATTTCAAAGAGGGTTCTGTAAAATTGTGAGTGTATAACTCCTAAAACAAGTGACATCATGGGCAATTTTTACTGGAGAACAAAACATTCTAAAAGCAGGCTAGTTAAAATCAAAGCGCATATTATGACAGTAAACAAAAAGAAAATGAAGGTTGGGCAATGCAAGGAACAAATATGCAATTATTTCTAAAATTTATCAGAAATACCATGAAAGCCTTACATTGAAGCTAGAAATAAAGGAATTGGTGATCCTGCTGAGTATGAAATTAGAGCAATCTCCCTCCTGTCTCTAAGTCATAAACTCTCACTTCGTCAGGCTTCCTTACGCACACATTTCTTTATGAAGGCATTTTCTAAACATAGGTACATGAGATGTTACAGGTAATGACAGGATGTTATAAAAACTAATGTAAGTGGTAAGTTTGATATTAAAACTAATGTAAGTGGTAAGTTTCTAAGAATGGGATATACTTATACATCATCTTTCAAGTAAAAATAACCATGCAATCATTTGTTTTGGGGGTGGGGCTGAGCAACACTTTGGGAATTAAGGTGTTTCCAATATTACTTGAGCCCTACAAAAACCAGGGAGGGAGGCAAGAAAGAAGGACAGATAAAAATCCAAATTGAAATCCAAAGACAAAAATGCAAGCGGTAAATAGTGAGATTTAACTTTAGGTTCTGTGGACAATCTAGCAACATGATTTTATCAAGCAATGAAAACTAGTATCTCTTACTATCATGACATTGCAATCTATGCAGATTTCAGGTATTTCATTCATGCTGTATTAATGTAAGATTACTAATTGGTGTGCCCACATGTCTATACTCATGTTCTTACAATTAAAAATAAATATGACTGGTTTTGAATCCCTGAATTATGTTAATTTTATCTCATTTTTGCTTGATTAAAATTATTATTTCTTAGTCTGTAAGGAATAAACACTTTGTAACCCCTATTTCATAAGAATCACACTCAAAACTATAACAAAATCATAATAAAATTAAGAGAATAAATGCTAATAAATGCTGACATTCCATTTTATAACTTGCATGATTAATATGCAATTATGTTCACATCTATTAATGATCCTTGATCAAGTGAATAATGATTCATTAGTTTTCTATAGGTAACTATAATAAATCAACCCAAATTTAGGAGCTTAAAATGTATAAATTTATTGTCGCATACTTTTGTTTTTTAATTGTATTTTAAAGAGAAAAAATAAAATTAAAATAAAAGTTTCAAAATAGGTTGAGATAAGAGTAACAGTCTTTAATACAGAGCATATCATTAGCTTCATACTAGTTATTCAGAGTACAAGATACAGGAATTAGACAATGTTCACACAATATAATAATTTTATGCAACGAACTAGAAGAAACTAACCGTATATCTTAACTATCGTGTGTGCATGTGTGTGTGTGTGTGTGTATGTGTGTATTTTTCCTTTCCCTTCTTTCCTATCTCCTTTCCCCATCATGATTCTTTTTTCTGTCCATTCCCTATTCCCACTGCCCATTGTACATTTTGTATCTTACTCATTCATTCAGTTTTTCTTACATTTTTGTAGCTCAAAAGTCTGATAATACTAACATAGCTAATCCTTGTAGTTTAGCACTCCCTAAACTACAGTAAGGAGCAGGAAGTTCTTGTTTATTATTGAACAATAGGGCAACTGTAGATAAGAACTCAGGATTACATCTCAAACACATTAGAAAAGATGATTTAGAAAGTTTCTCGATAAGGAAATGAAATGTTTGGGCAAGCAGATGTGTTTAACCTTATTTGAACATTAGAGAATACATATACATTGAATTATCCTATTGTGGCTCATAAATATGTACAATTTTTATGATTTTGTTAACAGTCAAAAATGCAATTAATTAAAAAATAGGTTGTAATGAAATTCTAAAATCATCCCACTTAAAAGCATAAAGCTCTAATGTTCATGTCACCATATGTTCAAAAGACTTCTTAAAAGCTTTCTGGCGCCTAGAACAGCGTCTCCTTGGTTCACACCCTGTGTCACTTGGGTCACGTGATGAGCTCCCCAGCCCTCACTCACACACCTTTCTTTTGTTTTGGTTTTATTTTTTTTTTGGCAGAACTGGGATTGAACTCAGGCCCTTGAGCTTACCAGGGAAGCGCTTATTCCACTGAGCTGTCTCCCCAGCCACCCACACACGTTTCTTTTGTGACCTGATGTAAACAAATGTAACTTCAACTGTCCAATTTAATTCCCATTCACACATGCACACTCTGTTTTAGTCTTCTTATGACTTAATGTTCATGCAGTTGCTTTATCATCCGTGTTTTATTATCTACATTCAAGATTCAATCAAATAATTAATCAAGAACTCCCCATCAGAAAAAAAAATGAAATTTGAACTTTTCTTACATAATTCATACTCTCAGCTCTTTTAGAAATTCACCCATTCACCTTACTCCTAGCGCTGCTCAGAGATAAGGCACACAGTACCAATTCCAAAAGTGTTTAAAGAAAAAGTGAAGGCACATCCACAGGCCTGCACAACTTCTATCATTGCCATCATCACAAGCTGTTAAGGGGTTTGCACCTTAAGTGTTCCCCAAGTCCATGAGCTAAAAAGAAAAATAGCTGGTCAACAGCCTGGTGCAGCACTGGGGTACAGTGGAGCCTTTATACAGTGGGACCTAGTGGAAGGAAATGTCACTGCAGGAACCTCCCCGCTCCCAAAGCTCCCTTCCCAGATCCACATCTGGCCCGCACCCACCGCCCTCTGTGATCACCATGAAGTGAGCAGCTTCCTCCATCTGTGCTGCTTCCTAAGTGCCATGTCGCCACCTGCCCAAAGCACTGTGTCCAAGCAACCATGGCACCAAGGTCCAAAATAAATCTTCCCTCCTTCCATGCTGTTCATCTCAGGTCATTTGGCATGGCAGCAGAAAGCTGAAACGCTTGCCTAACTCGCAGTTTATAGATTTTTGCCTTAGGTAAAATTCCTCATTGGGCTACACTTTACAAACACGGTATGACACTGTGTCAGGTTCATTACCTTTTATCAAGGAAGTCCCTATCCTTATAAATTGTGGTCTTTCACACTTTTTGGTCCTAGTGTCTCGAACATTTATGCCTATTCCATAGACTATCATGCAACCCTTCAGGCAGAAATGAGAAACCTTCTTCAGCCCTCAATACTGGCATCCAACTTAGCATTTGTTACACAGCAACACTTCATATGGACAACTTCCCTTCCTCACTGTACCTTTGTACATGGTGCCTTCTAAATATTACACATATATATAATACAAATTTCCTCTTTCTTTCCACTCAGTGCTGGGCACTGAAACTGGGTCTCCTCAATGGCATGCAAGCCACTGAACTACACCCCCAACCCCATTATATAAACACATATCACCCATATATAGAAATGACTTACAGCATAAATGGATACAATGTGCTTCTTCTCTTAATAAGATCCTAACAAAGACTTGGAAAGTATAAGTTTTCTAGTATGACACTGTAGTTCTCCATTTCCTTCAGCTTAATTCTTTTATCAACAATGAAATATTCATGAATTTTGGCCAACAGTAAGTACTTAAGCTGGTTACCAAGGAAAGATAGTGAAATATTGACAAATGTATAATTATTGCACTGAAGATGGGGTTCATTTAAATCACTCTTGTATCTTTTTTTTTTCTAACCCTAGTATTAACAAAGTTCTAGCACATGAGGTTTTACTCCAAAGGCTGACATGGGTTGGTGGCCTTGGGGGAGGGTTTTAAAGCAGAACTCTGGAGTAGGGATAGGATATTTTTTTCTCTCCAATGAAAAAATTGTAAAAAATATTCTTTAATGCCTTCTTAACTAAACAAGCCACATGTAATAAAAACTATAGTTGGTGTGCTACAGTCAACCAAGCAGATCAAGATTAAAGTGCATCCAGAGTGTTCTACTTTATGCACAGGAGAAAATAATTTGAAATGGTAAACACTAATAAAATGCTTTTCTCAACTAGTTTTTGAAATAACACGCCCCTTAGGATTGAAATGCAATTTGTCTCGAGCAAAATGAATATTGTGTTAGAGAACAATAAGGTTTGAAATTTAATTTAAGAGTAACTATTCTCCAGTTTTGAAAATTCTTCAATGTTTTCTCATTCCACTTCATTCTCATAAAGGATTAAACTCTTTAACCTTTCAGCAGTTACTTGATTGCTAAAATTAGCATCTTGTGATATTTTAGAATAACATATGTACTGCCAATATGGAGAAATCAGTACCTTATTAGTACTCAATTTTAATGCCATATATTCATCACAAAAACAAATGTAAACAATAGGATTAAAAATAATCCCATTTATATGTGACTTGTCTCATGAAGTCATCATAAACCAACTGGGATTTGAGGGATCCTAGTAATATATTTTTTAATTTTTTTTAATGCTCTAGGGACTCCCCTTGGTCAAGGTCACACAAAATATAATAAATGTAAACACTGTATAAGTTGAAATTTGTGTACTCTATCCCACCACAGCACAGAAAGGAAGACTAACTCTTTGATGATAATACAGAAGGCACTGTCTAGCTCTGCGTTTCCTTCCAAGCACCAGAAGTGTGTGCCTGCCCTTTAAGTGCCATTGCCAGCGATTTCTCATTAGGGTCTTAAAAACTGCTAATTTTTAAACAATGAATAACTACATACACAGAGAGAGTACTTGGTATTGAGGAAAACAAGGATGCTATCTGTTGTCTTCCAACCTTCAAGCTTATTAAGATATATTTAAAATAAGGGGTCAGGGAGATGGCTCAGTGGAATAAGCGCTTCCCTGGCAACCGCAAGGGCCTGAGTTCAATCCCTGGTTCTGCCACAAAAAAAAAAAAAAAAAAAAATAAGATATTTAAAATACATAGCACCTCCATAAACTGAAGTAGTTCTATAGATAACCAGCAAAATAATCCATAAAAGCACACAGCAGTTTTAATTACACCTATAGAACCAAAAGAAATTATCTACCTTCCTATAAACAGAAAAATCACATATTCCTAGAAGGTATTTTGTCACACTGCATTCAAGCACTCTATTTGTAATAAATAAAACATATTTTCTAGTAAATACAGCAAGTTATACAGCACTTATTGAAAATTTTTACTCCTATTTATTACTTAAATTAGCATATTGATTACAGATTAGCAAAAAATACTGTATTATCCAATTTAATAGATCATTTGAGTGACTGGGATTTATTTAATAGTTTTTTTTAACTTAATTTACTTTTGTGCTTTAGATAATTTAAAATTTATTTTAAATACTGAAGCAAAAATCTCCCTGATTTAAGGATATGTTTAACATTAACAAATGGCTATTCAATGGAGAAAGTTAAAGTTATTAACAAATCATCATTGTTGAGGATACTGAGCAAGATTGAACTTGAAAGAATTCCATGAAATATTTTCGAAGTATGAGTCATGGCTTCTCAATGGCTCCTCTCATCTCACATTAAGATTCCTGTAGCAAAGAAGAAAGTCCTTTCTATCGGGCCGTTTTACACAGACGTCAGTAGCATTCACTGAGAACAGTCAGTGTGCTGCTAAGAAGTGCCGGTGGTGGCTGCATTGGGCCTTTTTGTCTTTCTCTTTCCAGTACTGGACTTTGAAGCCCAGGGTTTCCACCCACTGACCTATATCCTCACACTAAGTTTTTACTTTGAGACAGGGTTTTTTCCAGGTACAACAAAATGCAAAAGACTGCGTAATTTATAAATGAAAGCAGCTGATTCCTCACAGCTCTGGAGGCCAGCATACCCAGTATCATTGTGGTGCTAGAGCTCGCAGAGCTGCAGCTTACTACCTCACTCCAAAATTAAAAGACACTGCCAGGAGAGGGAAGGTGCAAGGGAAGGGGCCAGGTTCTTCCTAAGAAGTCCTCTCAGCCAGGAGGGGCAGCCTCAGAGCACATGCGCCTCAGTCAGCTCTCATCAGGACCCTCCTCCAAACCCTAGTTCATCAGGAATTTAAAAATAAATGTATGAATGAACGAATGGATGAATGAATGAATGAATCTACCACATGCACTGGGCATCTTTTAAGCTATAGATTATAATCCATTAATCAAAAATAATAACCTTAGAATTCTGTTGAGACAGCTGACTTACCTATAAAATGGTAAATGAGACAGTGTAAATAAACAGAATTTAACACTGAATAAGCCAAAGACCATAAAGTATTACCATTCTGTCCCTTCTGGGCCAGGGAGACAGCTCAGTAAAATAAGCACTTGCCTGGCAAGTGCAGAGTCCTGAATTCAATCCCCCTTACTACAAAACTCTGTCCCTTCTAAGTATGTAATTTTTGGATCATGACAAATACGTGACCAGAAACCATCTCTGAGACCATCAGCTTACCAAAATCTAGAGGACCCTGAGAATGGAATCTGGATAAAAAGGAATAGATTTAATATACATCTCAGGCTCAACACTATTTCTATTGAGGCAATGTGGTCTGTGAGGATTTGTTATCTAAAGCAATAATAAATTCTTAAGCAGTAGAGGAGGAGAAATCCTATCTTGCTTGTGTCTTCCTACACAGTCATTAGTAACATTTTAATTATACCCATTTCCAGAAGCATGTATATTTTTCTAAGTACAAAAATTACTTTCATTGTGTAAGGTAGAAAAATAAGTTTAGAAGGCATTAAGACCTAAATCAAGTCCATTATCTTCTTCCTAGATACACTGAAGAATTTTGTCCCATGTTTTCTACTGCATTTATGAGCTTACAGTATGAGCTCGCAGAAGCATACTTTTATAAATTAAGTAATACATGTATTATCTGATCTGCCAAGTTATGATATCTTAGTTTATTTTATGAAAAATATTTCATGAAGAATTCAAGGAATTGAATATTTTCCAGCATAATTTTTCTAGGCTTATACAGTGAACACTGTAAGGAATTGCAACAGATAAATACCATGATGCCTTTTAAAATGGGTTGAAACTTGTAAAGGTTATATTACTCCTGACTGAAAACATGATGACCAAACTGAAATATTTCATGCAAAACTTCATGGTGTTATCATGGTAAGAGAGCACCATCACCTGAATTCTTGCTAATATTTTAGATTCTGGAGAATTATAAAACAGGAAAGAAATATAGGCTCCTCCATCCATAAATAAGCTCAAAATCCTCATAAATAGAGAATGCCAATATAATGGTAAAAAATAAGCCAAGGGAAAAATGGTCAACATTTTAAAACCATGAAAAATCATGGTAGAAACACTAGACTACATAGTTCTAAGAGTTTATATGTAAGTAAAGAAACACTGTATTTCATAACAAATACACTGGAAAATATTATAAAACACTATAAAATATCTGAAGCAAATGAGACATTAAATTGAAGTATATTTAAAAAATATATATATATATATATTTATCCAAGGTTTATAAAATATATTTTATATGAGATTTTAAATGATATAATATAGATAATTTTTTAAATGTATTTGGTATAGGGTCTCACTACACAGCTTGGAGGGACCCTCCTGTGGGCCACCATGCCCAGACTCCATGACTGGCTCAACACGCCTGGGGACCAGCACAAAATGACTTTCTTAAAAAGGAAAAAACGACTTCTTATTTGGCTTGTAAAAGTCTCAAGCCATCCATAACTATACTCCAATGAAACTCAACAAATATTAAATTGTTATTTCTATAAACAAATACTTTATTTTTCTTACTGTGAGTTATAAATACAATTAGCATTGCTTAAAAGATTTTTTACTAATTAGTTTTATTACTTCCAATGAAGATTTTATGAGTTAGCATTTATGGGACTGAGATGTGGTCAAACTGAAACTAAAACACATTAGAATACACTTTAATCACCATTCTTTCTATAGTTCCAAATAAAGAAATCGTATTATTGATTGCGTCCTAAGTTAAAATGAAAGGCATTGTCTCCGTTTAAAGTTGTGGATAGGATTTTAAGGCCTTTGTGAAGTTATCTGGTGGTGTATAATTTAAAATAAGAGTTCTAAATATTGACATTAAAATCTGCATCAAATATGAAATATGCATAGACTATTAAGTAAAGGAAGAAACTAAAGCTACTCTCTCATTTTCTCTCTCTCTTAGTGGGAATGAAGGAATTATAATCATTATTTTGAACTCTAAGAGCATGATATTTGGGCAGCACTGAAACTACTACACAAAAATCTTGGAATATATGAGGCATTAAAAACATATGGAGAAACGTAGATTAGGTTCACTTCCTATCATAAAAGGAATTTTAGTTTCCAGCCAATATGTTTTTTAGGAAGTTTGCAATGTACTTTTCAGAAACAAAATCAAAATTGTTCATCAGAACAAATTCTAGGGCTGGGGAGATAGCTCAGTAGAGTAAGCACTTGCCTGGCAAGCACAAGGTCCTGAGTTCAATCCCCAGGACTGCAAAAAAAAAAGATAAATTCTATATTGCATACATTATAATATGCTTAACTGCATTTTCCTTCATCTATAAAAACTGACACTCATTTTAGTTATTTAGAATTCCAATATTTAGGACAAATGAGTATGTTATTGGCAGCACAGTTAATTTTATTTATTCTTAGTGTTAAGCAAAACTAACAGCACAAAGTTTTGTTTATGCAATAGGGTAAAAATTAAAGATCTATTAGCCTATCAGAACAATTTTCTGCCAATTTCTTTACACATAAACTAGGAGGTATCCACACTATTATTTATAATCTCAATATAAATCCAAAGTCAGTAAATTGCAGTGATGTGCCAAATCTTGCCTTGTGGCCTATTTTTGTTCAGTCTAGGAGCTAAGAATGCTTCTTTAAAAATTTATTTATTTGATACAGGGTCTCATTACACAGCTCAGACTCATAGTGAATCTCCTGTCTCAGCCTCCCAGCACTGGGATTACAGGCATGCATCACCATGCCTGGTTTTCATGCCTGACACCAAGGGTTCTGGGGCCTGTATGGCATATGGTGCACAGGATCCAACCAGGGATCTCGGGCTTGCCAGGTGCATGCTTAGACTGCTATGCCATCTCCTCAGCCCGAACAGTGCTTCTAATATTTTTAAAGGGTTATTAAAAATAAAGAAGGGAAAAATGTGGCAGAGACTGTAAATACATGTGAGGTCTCAACTAATTATAATTTTACAATTTAGATAAATTTCTTGATCCTTAGTTTTGAATAATTTGATACTTTTTAAATTTAAGACTTAATTTAGCTACTTCTAGAATGTATTTACTGCACACAATAAAGCAAATGTCAGGTAAATAAAACACAGGTATCTGGACCTAAGAACTCTTTTCCTATGCATTTCTCACATGAGGGGCCTAATTAACAGAATGTGTCCAGGCACCAGGCAGGGATCCAAGATGCTTTAAGGTTCTGCTCAGAGAGTCTCACATAACTAACTTAACAGTGTGCGTTTTACAGAGAAAACCTGAAGCTCTACACCACCGAGTAGTTCTCCTTAGGAAAATAACATGTGCTGACTCTGTAGTAATCAATTTTTTAATGTAGGTAGCATTGTGTCTCTCTTGTTTTAAACTCCCTAATTGGTGCCATTACGATGTACTCAAGGCAGAAGTGAACAGTGGCTGTTGTAATTAAGTATCAAGCAAAATACAACTTCCAAATTTTTAACTTATTTATTAAAGCAATGCTCTTTTGATGTGTGTTTAATATAGCAGAACACAGACATTTAACCACTCAACCCAAAATTATAACTATAGACATTCACTTGGAACAGTCTACCTGACATGCCTATTACTGAGTAAATTATTGAGATTCAACGGCATGTGGCCCTGGTGTCAGATGATATGTCCAGGTAGAATATATGACAGGCAGCAGTAAGAAGGTGATGTTAGCATATGTAGTGGCCTCCCATGCACTGTAATAGGATACGCCAAAATCAACCAAAAATAGAACATCAGGTTCTTGTTTCAGAAATTTAAATATAAACACATTTATTGAATACTGGTTAAGTTTTATGGGATTTATTCCCACATAAGTTACAAGTTGAATGGGAAGAATATTTATAAAAAGCATATCATGTCTAGGTACTCAATAACAAAATCAAATGTCTGCCATACCAGGGTAAAAATTTGTGCCTGGATATTAAGTATACACTCACTGATGAATCAATATTATTAGATGTTTAACTTTTATCAGGGCTATAAATTATATTTGCACATTCTAGTCATGATGTCTTACATTTAGATGTCTTCCCAAAGCCCCATGTGGTCATAAGTGGGGATTTTCAGAGGGGGATTAATCCTAAGCACAATGCTGGGATTTAAGTGTGTGGTGCTGGGGATGAAGTTATGGAGTTACTAAGTTAATCCACTGATGGAGGCTGGGGACATGGCTCAGTGGAATAAGCACTTCCCTGGGAAGCACACCTGAGTTCAATCCCTGGTTCTGTCAAAAAATTTTAAAATTAATTAATTAATTAATCCACTGATTGGCTTGACGTAGTTCTAGGTACGGATAGCAGGGAGGCCCTCCTTGAACAATGGGTAGAATTTAAGGAGCAGAGAGAGGACATCTAGCTCACTGCTGCTCTGCTGCCGCGCCGCACCACTGCCTGCCATCAACTCTTTCTCCTCCGTGCTGCCCTCTACCACACCAGCCCACCGTGGAGCCAGCCTGTTATAAACAGAAACCACAGATTGCGAGTGCAAATGAACCTTTCCTCCTTTAACTCTGAGTGTTGGGTACTTTGCCTCAGCAACCAAAAAAAGTAACTAAGACACCTCTGAAATGAAACTTGAATGATGTATTTGTACTCATATCTTGCCAATGACTATTTTGAAAGGTTGAAACATACTGTCATTATTCATGAAATTTTATGTTTGACCACAGAAGGGTACTGCTGCTTTGCATGTGCTGCTGCCTTTTTCCAAAGCCATGAGCTGTTCCTATCACAAATATTCTGTACGCATCAGATGTCCTTTCTTTTTAATTGTGCAAACTCCTGAAAATCATGTCCCTGCCACATCCAAGCATGATCGGGGGCCTCCACTATTGGATGGACCACAGACTACTTCAGAAATAGTGGACTTGGGTGATGGATCACACAAATTGTTCTAGTGGGCATGCACAATAGGAAAATGAGAACACAGAGAAATTATACAATTAGGTAAGTGAAAAACCTTCAACCTCAGTTTGAAAAGTTCTGCTGGTAGAGATACAAGGGGAATTTAGAGGGCATGGAAAACATAAACATGACTATGGCCAATTCAGATACTGTATAAATTTCATAAGGACTGAACCACTTTGTTGAATTAAATAAACATAAATGAGACTAAATCTTGTATATTTCCTGAAAAAAAATAAATAAAAATATGAATAAATTTTTCTATAGTTGCTATGTAGAGCCTAAAGAGAACTGTGCCATGGGTTAATAAATTAAAGCACCCAAAGTGCCAGTGAGACAGCTCAGTGGACTAAGAACCTGCTTGAGCAAGTGCAGGGACCTGGGTTCGATCCCTGGTCCCACATGCAGTGCCAGTCTGCACCCAGAGTGCACTGAGCCTGCAACCAAGTTCTGGTGTGATGACACATGCCTGTCATGCCAGCGGTGGAGAGGCTGAAATCAGGAGACCCTGTACCAAATACATAAAATGAAAAAAAAAAAAAAAATCAAAGCACTGGGCTGTTGAGTCTTAAATATAGCTCAAGGGTCAGCAAATATTTGGGTTATAAGCGTCTCCTGTAGCTTGTTGGAGTGAAGCTTGTCTTGCCCCTTGGAGAGTTGGGGCAAGAAGCTGGATCCCACATGGAATCCTCCTCTGGACACCTCTGTGAGTCAGCTGATTCTCCAGAGCCAGCCCTTCCTCTCTCTGCAGGATCAGCTACAAGGACATCACGGACAGCCTCTGGAGCATGCCCGGTGACTTGCCAGTGAACTCCTGTGAGGGCAGCACTGCCTCTGTGGAAGCCTTATTCCAGGCCTTGCAGGATGTCTTTGTCTCCATTAAAACACAGGTTTTACAACAAGAAAGAAGTCTCCATGTCAAATGATCAAAATCTTAAAAAAAAAAATTGAGCAATTTCAGAACCTTAAAAGCCTGGGGCACCCTGAAACTGGGCGTGGTGCATGCCTATAATTCCAGCACTTGGGAGCCTCCTGTAAATAGGAGGATCACTATGAGTCTGATCTACACAGTGAGACCCTATATACACTGTACACCCTGTCCTAAAATAAAAAAAAAAATTAGGGAGCTCATAGATTAAGTGAAACCTCTTATATAATACAGTTCCTTTAGTTGTAAAAATGGCCAAATTAATGTGTTGATGTACCTGTCTATGTGCCTACGTAACAAAGCAAGCTAGCAGCGAAAATGTAGGCCTTTATATCACTTCCAACTGAATGCCCAGAAGTGACTCAAATTAGTTCCTTTGGTAGCAAACATATTCATGTGACTTGCAGGAAATTCCTCAGAAAGAAAAAAAAAAAAAAAAAAACATGTTTTTTGATTATTTATTTATTATTCTACTAGGAATTCAACTCCGGACCTTGCACTTGCCAGGCAGACACTTGTGCTGGAAAGCCATATCCCTGAATTTGTTTTGTGTTTTTGAGACACTGGAAAATGTAGGCCTCCTTATATTTTTCCTAAAGATCTAGAAGTAATATTCTTAGGCTTATTCATGCTATTCATAATTTGGAAAATAGAACTGGATAAAATAAAGCAACTAGAATTAAGGAGGGTTATGAATTGATACCTAAGAGTTAGGAGAATGCTTTCATGTGAAAACAGTGTCATTATGAGGCTGCATTTAGAAGGACAAAACCAAGTCATTCTGCGCACTATTTTAAGTATACTAACTACCATACTAACTAAATTCCTAAATAAAAAATGTTTCGGCCCCCCTTTGGGCTCCTCGGCTTCTCCCAGGCCCTTAGGTTAGTGCCTTCATTGCCAACTCTGCTGTAGCCACCTTGCAGCCGTCTTGCAGCCTGGACATCCTCGGCCTGTCTTCCCCTGGCATCTGCCCACTAGGACTTAATGGCATCTGCCCACTAGGACTTAATAATTCAGTCCGTAAAACTGCCCATCTACACTGGGCTCTCCTGCTCCTCCCGAGAGTTTCAAGCTGCTGATACCTCGGCACTCCTCAGCACTGCTCTTGCTGGCTATTTTCTTGCATCTCTGTTCCTCAGAGCATCCAACACATTGGGCAAGCTGCCTGGAAGGGGGTCTCTCCACATAGCAAGTCTAACCGCACAATTTTCTGATGTGGCTGCCTTCAGCCACTCCTCTGGAAGTTTCCCAAATATTCTATTAGATACTTCAAAGTGTTGCACGATAAACCCTTTATCACTCTGGATGGTCTAGGATAAAGGAAAATATTTTAGGTCACTTCACATTCACAGAAATTGTGCAACAAAAGGTATAGAAGGCCTTAAATTTATTTAATTGAAAATCAAGTTTTTCTCATTAAAAGACAATAAATATTATCCATGTTGTTTTATATTTATTAATTATAAAGTAACTATATGGGGAATTTTGTGTAGTAAAATGTACATGAAGGGATCCAATTATATAGTGAATGTCTCAATTAAAATTTAAATTAATTTTAATTAATTAATTGGCTATGTCTTTTACTTATTTTAGTAAAAGACATGGCAAATTGACTCTACTCAGTGTACTCCCCTTACACTGGACATGCTCATTCCAGTATTTTTGCAACTTTGTGAAGCAGTTACAGAATTACTTTTTTTTGTGAGTGTTTTTAAGAGTTTTGTTCAAAAATATAGGGAAAGGCAGTTTCTTTCCTGTTCACAATATCTATTGTACCTTTGGGTTCTCATTTACTCTTTCAGTTTCTCACACTGAAAGACAATACTATGTCTACACACCTGAGTGATTTATTTCATTTGTGAGTATGGTCTCCAGCTGCATCCATTTATCCCTAAAAGCCTCAAGTCTATCTTTCCTTATAGCTGAGTAGTACTCCATTGTGATGAGGGAAAGGAGAAAAGAAGGGGAAATTATATATATATATACAAAATAGCTAATATAGTTGTACCACTAATTTGTATTGGTTCATTGGAAGGATCACTTAGTGCTTATGTTATCTGATCAATTTTGCATGCCTTTATCCGGTAGTCTGAGCAACTACTTTGAAGATAACAATATATAATATATAGCCATTATTAATTTCCTGTCCTCTTGTTTTGAAATTTATGATTTTCATGATTTTTTTTCTCTTTAAAAAGTGCAGCAAGGGCCAGCCAAATAGTTCAGCAAATTAAAGTGCCTGCAAGCAGCTACAGAGGCCAGGGGTTCAGTCCTCGGGCCTGCAGTGCTGGCTCTGCACCTGGGCATGCTGAGGGGGCAACTGAGACTGAGTGTGGCATTGTAAGCCTGTAATCCCAACTATTGGGAGGCTATAAACAGGCAGATCACTATGAGTCCGATTTAGTGGTGAGACCCTCAATACCCTGTGGACCCTTCCCTAAATACAAAAAAAGAAAAAGATGATATATGCAAATACATTCTGCAGCAGGACAGCACAATCTGACATAATATTCATTTGACAACTCAAACTTTCCTTTAAAAAAATCTCTTAATGGGTGGAAAGATGTTCTTAACACATTATATTTTTCAATATATGTCTGATGGCATCTTTTCTGGACGTCATTAGCTGCCTACTGGAGCAACTTCTAGCTGATGTTACAGCAGCGTGGATCGGACAGGGCTGCTGGACGGAGATTGTACTTCCAAGCTGGCAACATGATTCATCTCTAATCTCTAATTCCTAAGAGAGCACAAGCAAAAATTATATGAGCAACTTCTGTTTGGCTTGCTTAAAAGGACATCTCTGACCCAACACTACTGTTCTTTCTGAAAGCTATGTATGAAAGAAGCAACTGCCAGTCAACCCAGAAAGTGGGAAAAACTTCTAGTCAACTGTTTTCAGACAAAGGACTTTTACCTAGAGCATATAAATAGTTGAAGAAAAAAGAACTCAGACTCCACCCCACCAAATTCAAAGACCTAAGCAAAAAAAGGACACCTAAGATGAAGAAATACAAATGTCAAATAAATATAGGAAAAAGTGTTCAACATCATTGGTCAGTCAAGAGATGCAAGTTAAAATAATACTAAGATTTCATTTCTCCAGAAAGAATGGGTATCATTAAGAATAGCAAATGTTGAGGCCTGCCAGTTAGCTCAATTATTTAAGTGCCTGCTTATGCAAACACAGTCAGGCACAGAGGACTACAGTTTGATCCCCAGCTAAACATGACTTATGAGACCCACCCTTAAGACAGCCTGAGCCAGCCAAAAAATAAAAAATCCCTCTCAAGAATAGCAAATGTTGGAGGGGCTGTGAGGAAAAAGAAATCCTTTCCCATGATTAGTAGGAGTATACACTGTTATAACTACTGTGGAAGATAGTATGGCGATGTATAAAAAACTTGAACTAGAAGTATCATTCCACACAACTATTTCCCTTCTTGGTATTTTCTCAGAAGAATTAAAAACATCAAACCACAGCTAAATATATGCACCCATGTTTATAAAAGCACAGTTTGACATAGTTAAATCATGGAAACAACCCAAGTGCCCATCACCTGAGGAATGGGTAAAACAGATGTGATATTTTTATACAATGGAGTACTACTCAGCCACAAAGAAAGATAAACTTGAGACATTTATAGTTAAATGGATGAAACTTGAGACCACACTCCTCAGTGCAATTAATCAAATTGAAAGGTGTAAACATCATATTGTTTCTCTGGTGACAGAAATAGAAAGAGTAAATTATAAGACATAGAACAGATATAGTGAAATGAGAAAAAATTGTCTAAAATGAAATAGCAGGATGGGGGAAAGGGAAGAGGATAGAGGAGGAAAGGGAAAAATATATAAGTCAGTTATACTATTAGTGTACCTTAGTTCACTGAAAAGGAAGGTTAGTATTAACATCAGACAAATTTTTATGCCCATATCCTGCACTCTGAACAACTACTTCAATGATAACATGCAATATATTAACTATTATTATTATCCTCCTATTATTTTGTTAGAAAATCTTTTTTTTTTTTTTGTATCTTAGGGAACGGTCTACAGGGTGTTCAGGGTCTCACTATGAGATCTGTCTCAGTGATCTGCCTGCTACAGCCTCCTAAGAGCTGGGATTACAGGTGCGCGCCAACACACCCAGTCTCAACTGCCAGCTCAGCATGCCAGCACTGCAGACCCGGGGGAATGAATCCTGGGCCCCTGTGCCTGCTTGCAGGTGCTTTAATCTGCTGAGCTTTTTGGCCACCCCTGTTATGAAATCTTGTTTTACCTTTTTTTTCCCATGAAATAAAGAAATTTAAAAAAGAAGAGGAGAGTACTGCTAAGAAACTTGGACAGTCTGCCTACACGGTCACCAAGAAGAACAACAAACTTCTCCGTGTTTGAATCCTTGCGTTAGAGACATTTTTGTTAAGAGTAGTCTTTAGCCTACTGATACAGTATCAGACATTAGAAAACTAAAAACCGTATGTTCCTTCTCTGTTGTTGTTTTGCAGAACCAGGGATTGAACTCAGGCCCTTGTGCTTGCCAGGGAAGCACTTATTCCACTGAGCCATCCCCCTGGCCCCCTAAAACCGTATGTTCCTTAACATATTATAATTTACCATATTTTGACAAATCCTCAAAGCAAGCCTTTTAAAATTAGTAAATATTAGTATCTGCAATGACAAGTTCCTATTCTTGGTGAAAAACTGGCTTCTAATACTAAACCTTGTAAAACTGTGTATCAGCAGACTAAAGCGCCTGCTTAGACAGAGCACAACAGCCAGGGTTCGATCTCAGGTCCTGCCATGCCAGCCCCATCCCCGGGGTGCACTGAGATGGCAACTGAGACTGGGCGTGGTGGTACGCACTTGTAATCCTGGCACTTGGGAGACTGAAACTGGGAGAATCACTGAGTCCAATCTACATAGTGAGACCCTGTAGACCCTGTAGACCCTATACTAAATACATCAACAAAAAAAAAAACTTTATATAAAAGTTAATTTTGTATCAACATTTCTAAGTGGCTTACTAAGGTAAACCAACTTTTATGCAGAATGGACACGGTGAAATTTCCTGTTGTAAGGCTCTGTTGAAAGAGAACTGCAAAAGTAAAACAGAACCGTCTGCTTCCGAAGCTACCAGAGATGTTTGCCATAAATCTTTGGCTTGCATTAAAATGTTTTAAAGTTTCAGTATAACTATGGAGTCATTAAATCCAGATAAGAGTTCTAGTTTCTTTTCTCACCTGGGATAATTCCTGAAGGAACCCTCGCTCTGTGGAAAATAGAACTGTAGGTATAACTATAGTATAGAATTTCTATATAATATCTGCTAATGTTAAAGCTGAGTTCATTGAGAATAGCAAGTCTCAGTTTGAATTTATCATACATACTTCATAATTTCTTATCGAAATGAACACTGTAGTAAAGTCTCCATGCTGTCAAAGTACATTTATGTAGAAAAATAGGACAATTGAGAAAAACTTATTTTCTATAGGATGATATTGAAAAAGGGAGTTCTTTGGTATTGAAAATAAGATAGATGAAGTGATAGGAATTTACCAATATTTTCCTCTACCATCTTAAAACCATTTTTATTTGATGAAAAAGCATAGTTGACAGCTCTGTGAGCTGCTTCTCACATTATTGTAGACTCTGTCTTAGTTATCTTTCTAGTGTTGCTGAGATAAAATAATTGACATGCAAAGTTAAGGCAGGAAAGCTTGGTTTGGCTCGCTGTTCAGACAGGGTTCAGTCCACACTCAGCTGGCTTCAGAACAGGGTGGCTCGGCAGAGGGGCATCACAGAAGAAAGCAGCGCCTGGTGCCCACAGAGAGCAAAGGCGATAAGGGAGCTCGGCATCGCCTTTTTGCCCCTTCCATCTCCTCCAAACTGCTGGCATTAGGGGGTTGCCAAGACAACTGTGGAGTGGTCAGTTAATCACACCTTCTCAATCCCAGCACAATCTCATTCAGATGAGGAAACTGCTGCAAGAGCCCTGTGAGTCCATGAGCCTTTGGGGGACCTCTAGACACAAACCACCACATGCTCTCTTTTCGATTCCTTTTGTATATATTCTTTGCTTTCTCGGGGATGCTTTACTAACACCAGCCATTGACACTTCCCTGCTACTGGCCTGGGACACACTCAGCTTCTCATGCCAAAACTACTGCATGCCCAGGAGACCTTGCCTCCAAGAAATCACCACAAATGACACTAGCAAATAGGTTATCTTTCATTTTCCTTCCTTTGCACATTTGGGAGTCTGACAACCAATTGTCTATACCAATCAACTTTGTGTAATCACTTTGCAACATATGAATACCAGACAGTGGTACTTATGTAAGATGTAATGGTGGCACTTGGAGACAGAAATTCCCATATCCTGCTTCTTTGTCTTTCTGTCTGTCTCTGTCTCTGTCTCTCTCTGCCTCTCTGTCTGTCTGTCTGTCTGTCTGTCTGTCTGTCTGTCTCTCTCTCTCTCTCAGTAAAATTAACTACAACCTTTTCCCTCACATGCCCTTTCTCCTTACTTTCAACAGCATCATGCTGGTGTGATTGCCCTTGCTCCTGTGTGGGCAGTTCTCAGCACGGCCCATCCTCTAATCCAATCTTCCCTTAGCCATGTCATGGGTTGGACCCTCACATTCACTGTCTACCTGGAGACCCCATGAAATCTCAGGGCCTGAGCTTCTTAGAGAGTGATACATTCATATTCTAGCAATGATGATTACAGATCTTATTTCTGTAGCTCATACTGTATCTAGAAAATTTACACATTTAACATAATCTCTGAAGCAAACTTAGGTTTTAACTCCAGTGTCAATGATGTGGGTAGTAAAGCCCAGAAACATTTAATCAGCCAAAGGCACAATCCTGACTGGTTAAAGTCCCAAAATTCACACTAGATAATTTGGCCTCTAAATTTCCTTAGGGACTTTACAAACCATCAGGCTAAAGCTCTACTCTGGCAAGTCTCCAAACCCACAGGAGAAAGCCCTACCCACACATTCCCTACCGGCAATTAGTCAGCTAGACAGGTTCCTAGCATCAGAGCACTTTCTGGCTGTGAAGCTGAAGGCTTTACAGAAAACGTTGTTTTACTTTAGATTGTTCTTTAGTGAATGAAAAATAAAATTTTCTTTGTTTATACTCTTGCTTTTGCAGAACCTTCTAACCTATCTACCATTGCGGTAAGGGAGAAGTATCTGAGGCTAGGGCAGGCCTGATAGCTCAGTGGACTAAGGCACCTGCTTAGGCAGAGCGCAGTGCATGGAGCTCACTGAGACTGAGATTTAGACTGGGCGTAGAGGTGCACACCTGTAATCCCAGCACTTGGGACACTAAACACAGGAGAATCACTACAAGTCCCATGTACATAATAAGACACTGAACACTCTGTAGACTCTTTCCTAAATACAGAAAAAAAATAAAAAAAATAAAGTGAGGCCATGCTTAAAACTAACTTTATAATACTAGTAGAGCTTTATTTATATATCAAAAAACAGGAAATCTTAGAGGACATCCAACATACAAATGACTGTGGAAGTTACAGTTTTAAATAGTAATTTTATAAACTGACCTGCTTTTCTTTTCAGATAGGGCCTTGCTATGGAGTTCAGACAGGCCTCAAATTTACTATGTAGCCCAAGCTGGGCTCAAAGTGGAAGCAATTCTCCCGCCTCAGGCTCCGCAGTGATAGGGTAACAAGCATGCACCCCACGCCCAGCCAGTATCTCTCATCTTATAAAATGTGCAACTTTTCTCCTTTCATCTCTTTCTATCTTTCTCCAAGAAAACTCCAACCATTCTCAATGTTTTTAATTAATAAAGTCTGCATTTTTTTATTTATGACTGCATTTAATGAAGGAGAATCAGGGAGATTAATGATCTGTTTAGACTATACCAGAAAAGCTAGCTATAGTACTAGAAGAATAATATGTTTAAATCTGTCTTACAAACTAAGCCCAGATATTTGAGTTTTGACATCTGGCAAAAAAAAAAAAAAAAAATAGCCACATTCTTAAAATATGCTTATGCATCATGAATTCTGGGAAACAGATCACTGCCACAAACGTGTTCTTGCCCTTGAAGAGCAGTATAGTACTATATATATGTTCTAGCAGCAATCTACATATGGGACCACCACACATGAGGACAAGCCACCAATTAACCAGATTCCTTATATGCTCCTTGTCACATGGAACCCACATGTCACTGCAAATTCAAAAATAGCTTTTTCCTTAGAAAAATATTAGAATAAGCTTATGAAATGCCATGACTGTTTTCTTCCACATCTCTCTTTCCTCCCCCACTCTAGTCCCAGCCACACTGCTATGAAAGTCTTCCGCACACAACACTATGGAAGTGTAAGGCTCATGCACATAATTCTGGTGATGGGCATTTCTACAGAGAACTTACTAGGGGCAATCGCCAAACTATTCATGACTGAGCAGTCAGATTTAGTCTACTTTCGCACTGCAAACTTTTTAGTCTGAACAAGGCCAGGCGGTTATAACTGCTGTATCTTCCCCCTATCTCTTCACTGAAGTATTTTACAAAGCATACACTAAAGTTTCCTTAGTTGAATGGAGCACAGAATTCCCTGGTAACATTATGTCTTAACAGGAACAGTGAGGTCATTTGTTGCCTCAGAAGTATTGTGAAGGCCTTGTTTGCATGCCTGTGTTTCTGTTCAGCAACTTTGTTTAGCAGCACCACTTGTGCCTGTTTTCTTTTGGAGTCTTAGAGGAAAGGACAGGTAAGTAATCAATATTTCTGTATTGAAGTGGCTCATTAGGAGTAAAAAGTAGTGTGAATAGCTCTTAATTTCACTGGTGCATCATAAACCATTTTTAACAAACAATCACATAGTAGATTCTACGATGCCTATTGGTTCTCAAATGGTTAAAAGTATGCTGGCTACTGAGGAGCAACTTCTCTGGCATGGCCATGTGCCAAAGGGAAACTATCCTGACTGGCTTTCTAGCTATGCTAGGTGCCACTGTTTGCAGTATTAACCAAGCATCTCCCTATGCCACCAATGAGCTTTTCATACCTCCAACCTCTGCAGTGCCTTCTATTGACTTTCTTCTGTGCAGTCCTAAAGCAATTCAATTCTTTGCTTGAAAGCAACTTCTGCAAGAGAGCCTGACCAGCTGTTTCCAATCAATTGCCACCATCAACTTCTCAAATTCAGTTGGGCCATGGCACAAGCTGGCATTTATCCATATGCAGTTTCCTAGAGGATGGTGTTGAATTGATCTGCTCCAATCCTGTAATCTAATTGAGAAGCTATGAAGTATAGGAAAATGGCATTTTTCTTTGGGACTTTCCTAACAGAGGATGTCTACATGTGGGGGCAGTGACCAGAGATATGCATGAGATGGACATGCAGAGGTAAAAGACTTGTGTAGCCACACACCCAAAACCTCCCAGAATGTATGGTTAGAGCTTAAAAGCCTCCAGGGCCACAAGTCCACACAGGAGCAAAACACACTGCTTTAAAGAATGACTACTCTGGGCCTCTCCTCCCCATAGTCTGATTTATTACTCAGAGTGGCCCTGAGGTCAGTCATGTAACAGAGCACTCTGGCCTTCCCCTGTTGCCTACCTGAGTTCCTGTACACACATCTCTCCTTTGTCCTTTACCCTTGCTATCTGGTTCTATTTGTAAAAAAAAAAAACACAGAAGCTTTAGTTCAGGGCTTTCCTTATGAGATTCATGCTGAGGGGTCTCAGTTCAAGGCAGGCCACCTCAGGCTTCTTGGAGTTTGAAATGTACATTAACTCCAAGTCATCTCTCAACCTCTGTGCAGTGCCACAGGTCATGAACTACATCTATGCAAGAAAATGAAGAGTGTAAGCAAATATAGAGTTTAAGAGATTATAGTATCTCCCCAAGTTATTCAAGAAGGGTTATCCAGTCTGGAATAAAGGCACAGTGTCCAAGTAGCCAGATCCATTACTTATCCAAATATTTCTATTACCTAGGTCACTGAAAAAGGAATGGACTTACAGAAATCTCAACTTTCTATTTCCTAGTGGGTTCATTCATCTAAGCAATTCAATCTCTGAGCCACTGATGCCACTGAATATAATCATGCTAAGATTTCACTTCCATTTCCTTAAATGTACTATGTATACTTAGCCTCATAGTTCTCACTTTGCCTGGATGTTTCTTGCCCAACTACTTCATTAATTCCTACCTCTAAATTTCGTATTTTTAAATGTATTTTGTACAGGGCCTATATGGTCTACAGGGTCTCACTATGTAGATTGGACTCATAGTGATTCTCCTGTTTTTCAGCCTCCCAAGCACTAGGATTACAGGTGTGCGCCACCACACCCAGTCTCAATCACCGTCAGTGTGCCCCAGGGGCAGGGCCAGCACTGCACTCCAGTCATCAAAGCTGGGCCACTGTGCTCTGCCTAAGCAGACACTTTAGTCTGCTGAGCTATCCACTGGCCCTAAATCTCACATTCTTAACCAAGTTTCCATATTCCTCTCCCCCAGCTTATTTAATTAGTCTTTTGTTGTAGAGTGCAAGCTGCTATAATGTATTGCATCATGCTATTCCATACTGAAGATCTGATAGATCATGTAAATATACAGATAGTAATTACTGAATGCTTCGTTTATTCCTTCCTCCTGCATTTACTTTTACCTCCAGTCCAAGAACTAACTTTTCAGATTTTTTGATATGGTTCTTCGCATTCAATTATGGTCACCAACCATTCTACTATAATTTGATGTGGGAAAGAAAGAAACCTTTCATAAGGAAAGGGACACAACCACATGCACACGCGAACACTGTCTATCTCCTCTTTGTGCTCAACGCTAAGCAGAGGACACGCGTCTGCTGCCAGGTTAGCATTCCATTTTTGTAATACCAAACTCTTCTTCCAACTTGACTCACTAGAGATGTCATTGACTGGGGTTTCTTTTAAAGCCAGTTACTGTGAAAAGGGATAATTCTTACTGTGGAAAATTCAACTCAACTGGGCAATAAAATGAATGGACAAAGAATACTGCATGATGTAATAAGTTAATTCTAGAATATTTCTTGGTACATAATCCATTATTAATATGTATTATATTACAATGGATATATATGATTAATATGTGCTACATTAAAAGATTTATACATTATCAATATAAATTATATTAGAATGGATTTATATTATTTGTAGGTAAACCATTGTAAGTATTTACTCTATTAGAATAGACACAAGCCGGGCGTGGTGGCGCATGCCTATAATCCTAGCACTAGGGAGGCTGAGGCAGGAGGATTGTTGTGAGTTGGAGACCAGCCTGAGCTACAAAGTGAGCTTAAGGCCAGCCTGAACTGCATAATGAGACCCTGTTTCAAAAAGACAAAAAAAAAAAAAAAAAAAAAAAAGAATAGACACTAATGGAGAATATGAAAATACTGAATAGTCATTAATATTTCCACACTTGGCATCAAGGTTTCGGCTTAATTAAACTTGCATAAATAACTCAAAATGACATGTCATTAAGACTGAGATAAAACACACACACATCAGTAAAGCCCTGATGTCAGTGCTGGCGCTGCTCTTCACATGAAAATGAGAACGCTCTTATTATCCACACCAGAGAGTTCTCACTCCCTTCAGTGTGAAATGGCCATTGGAAATTCTAAAAAGAAACTCAAAAACTACACAAATAAATTCTTTCTTTGGACTTCAGTCAGCCTGAAGGTTAAGGTTAACAAGTACAATCACTCTAAGGAGGAGAAAAAAATAAATGTATATGCTATGTGGCTTTATTTACACAACTGTTAATAAAAGCGAAGTTTCTCAACAAATGAGGTGATGATAAGTGCTCAAGCACTTGCAATTAGATTTGCCTGACAGTTCCTGGCAAAGCGATGGCCCCTCAGGGGGTTTCTCAAATAAAATCACAACCCCACACAGCTAAAAAGCTGCAGTCACTGTCAGTCTCTACCAGGCCGTTTAGGCACACAGTATATAAGAAATGGAAAGCTAACTCCCAGAAATATAGATTTCTGTGGTCCTCAGCTGGCAGACTCCCATCACCACATCTCTCTTTCATGAATAAAATAAGATCATGAAAATTATAACTCATTTTTATTCTAATGTCCTCCCTATCTTATAAAAGGAAAAGCAGAATTCAAATGGAGAAAATTGTACAGAGAAGCTTAAAAATTACATATACTACATTAGTAATCAGGAACTTAAATAAGGTTAGGAAATCATACAAGGTAGAAAGATTCAGTCTATCCTGTTGGAAGAACTAAAACTAACGGAAGCATAAAACAAGCTCTATGTGAGCATGTATCTAACCCTACATTTTTGTCTAGAACCATTTTATAATTTAAACATTGCTAATAATAATCTAAAGTCACATATCAGGAAGGTGAATTATCATTCTATTACCTAAGTAGAATATTTCTAATAAATTGATAAAATACTTGTTTTGGCCTATCTTTTTACAATATGTGAAGCATTCATAGGCCAGTATACTTACTCAGATGACGAAATGTATAAGGCTTCAGGATAAAACACTAAGGCTTTATTTATTCATTATTTTATGTAGTTAATACAGGGTCTATAAGGTCTCACTACACAGATCGGACGTGTAGTGATCTTCCTGTTTTCAGGCTCCCAAGTGCTGGGATTTCAGGCATGTGCCATCACATCCAGTCTCAGTTGCCTCTCAGTGCACCCCAGGGGTAGGGCCCACACACAGGTGACCAAACCTGGTCCCTGTGTCTGCCTAAGCAGGAGCTTTTACCCGCTGAGCTACCTGGCTGGGCCTAAGACTTTAAATTTCAAGAAATAAATGAACCTTACATGGTAATGTCCATCTAATTCACAGTGTGAGTGAATGGCCTAAAAAGAAGAAAAAACAAGTCCTATACCTTACCGCCATTTTATTAGTGCCTCTCTCAAGAGCTATACCGGGAAAGTATGATGATCACATGTGACTACTTGATTGCCTAAAACTAGGCTATTTCCAACAATGGTCATTTTGCCTATTAAATAATGGAAAAATCTCCTTAGATTCAGAAAATACAAGAAGCAGTGGACGGGGGTGGGTGGGCCGGTGACAACACTATAAGTAAACCATAAGTAAATAATTCAGAGATGTTAAACTATAAATAAAGAGTTCAGATCTTCATGATATACATTATAAAAAACTGGATTTTTTAAAAGCTATGAATGTCTCTGTGAGCAACAGAATTTCAAACATCTATAAAAGGAGCCATTAGTGATTAAATAAATTAAAAAACACTATTATAATCAAATAAAGTATGAGTGAAACAAACCAAATATCATAAGTCTGCCATAAAGCAGGGCCTAACTGTGTCTGCTGACCCTTGGAATAGATGCCCTGCCTTGTCCCTTGCAAGCACTCTATTTGCCTATGGTTCCAGTTGCCTCTGCAAAAGCAGAAGGTGAAGATAATTAACCAGCAAACAATCAAATTCTGACAAATATTGGGACCCCCTGTCATTAGAAAACTTTTTCAGAATATTAGATTTTTACCTGTTTATGTTATTTTAAAAGTTTTCATTATTCCACATCAAGCAGCATCTATATGGCACCTAATTCACAGTGTGAGCAGCCCAAGAATAATCAAAATTGAGCCCTATACCTTATTGCAAAAAACTTAAAATAGTACTCCTACCTTTTATGTAACAAAGAATTGACCACTCAATCCACTATGATTTTAAAACAATTTCATATTAAAATTTATATGTGAAATACAAAAATTTCATTTCCCCTTATACCAACTGCTTCCCTTTTATACAAGTTTTGCTAAATGTATATATATATATTTTTATTTTGACCTTCAAAACTCTTTCAGCTCATTAACTGGATGTACAAGTATTTGCTAAACAAAGTTGTTCCAAACTTCTATGGATCTTAAACGTCCCCACAGGAACACTTGTCACCAGGCCAGGGATAGTGGTGGAGCCCAGAGGCGGTGAAGCCAGGCGGGAGCAATGCAGGCAGTCGGGACGTGCTCTGCGAGGAGCATTGTGAGCCCAGTCCCTCCCGGGGCCCTTGCTTCCCACTGGCACGAGGGGAGCAGTGCTGCACCATGCGCTTTGAGCCTTGACAACCTGCTTTGTCACAGGTCTAAAGTAAGCAGAGCCAACCAACGATGGCAAAACTCAAGCCACAGTGAATCTTCTTTTTCAGTTGACAATCTCAGGCACTTTTTCATAGAGACTGGAAGCTAATACAATAACGAGTGTATTTAAAAAAAAAAAATAATAATAAGCACTTTCTATCGGTCCTTCTGTACACTGTCCCCTAGCTAAAAAAACCTAGGAGATGCAAGTATTCCTACTGATACACTTATTCACTGTTGTCTCTTCCACAAAACCTGATTGTTGTAACATAAGTAAATGTTCTCAAGTGGCTTGTTTAAACACATCTTAAAGGGTGTTTTGGATAGCGCCATACTTTCTTCCTTTCTTAAGATGTTTTCTTTACTTCCTTCGTAAAAGTGACAAAGTGAGTGATCTTCTCCCTTTGACATACTCTTGCTTGGCAGTTAGATGGGATTCCTCTCCAAAAATTCCTCATCCACTATGTACAGTACAATAATAATCACTGGGAAACTTCCCTTCTGTAGTCAAGCAAGGCAGAATGGGTCGAGAGAACAGGAGGAGGCTGGGGCCAAAGTTGGAGCCACAGATAGGACAGTGTGGATATCAGGAAGCTGCAGAAATGGATACCCTCCTGCCAGGGTGGGAGAGTGCACACATGACATGAAAACATTGTGTCCTTGAGATGAAGGGCGACATGGCAGAGACTGCAGTGACTATTCTAGTCTTGTGACTACCTTTAGTGTAATGGAGAAAGTCCAATCATGCTATAAAATGGAAAAAAAGAAAAAAACTATGTAACAGTTTGAAGGGAATAACTAGATTAATACTAATTGCAGTCTACTTGATCATTTAGAAAAACTCATAAGAAAACCTTGAATCTAATCAAAAAGTGAAACAAGACATCCAATTAAAGGACCAATCTATAATTTAGCAATAAATAGAATACAACAAGAAACCTTCATAATAGTAAGAGAAACTAGTAGATATATAGAAATTAATTTAACAAAGTACTCATGGATCCTTACAGAAAAATGGTCAGGACCTTTGAAATGGCATAAAAATGACCAAGAGATCCTCCATTTTACTCTGTGGAATTATTTGTATTGATAGTCATGCTCTTGAAGTTAACTGTATATTCAATGCAGTCTCAATAAAAATTCCTGCCATCTTGAAGCACACTAATTAGTAGACAGTACTGAAACAACCAGCTCACTATGCTGAAAACAATTCAGTTTTTATCTAAAACACTATAAAACAATGGACTTCTGATGTACTGATGCGTGTAAATGTGGAAGGTAAACTAAGGAGTTGCTAGAGCACAACCCACAGAAATGTGTTAACTTTGTTGTCTGTGAGGAAGGATTTCTTTTTAAAAGTTCAAAAACTAAGCCAGGTGAAAAGGCCACATAATACAGGAATTCATTCATGAGTCACACTGGAAAACATGCAAGTGCAAAAGCCTGAGCTCAATCCCTGGTTCCGAAAAAAAAAAAAAAAAAAAAAAAAAAAAGAAAGAAAACCATGCTTCCAAAGGCAAATGAAAAATGACATTCTGACAGAGCCATCCTGATATGACTCATAAAACAGGGATATAACAGCCTCAAGTATAAGGGAAAATCTGAGGGTCCAGATTAACAAAATCTCACTATACGAAACTGAGATCAACAAAACTTTCTGGAAAGGGCCAGACAGCATTTGAGGCTGTAGGGGCTATACAGTTTCCTCCTCTATTCAGTTTTTCTTTGCAGCATGAAAGGCAATAGCCAACATAAATATATGAGGGGCCGTGTTCCAATAAAACTCTAGTTATAGAAATGAGCCAAGAAAAATAATTGACCTTGGTTGTAGTTTGCTAACCTTGCTTCCAAAACCTATAAATTTAGGGTCAATCATAAGTCAAAACAAATCTTTTATACATAAGCACAGGAAAATAATGCATTAAGCAATGAAGACAGAAACAGGTTTCAAAGTTACAGAATTAGAAGATAAAGCTGCTCTCAGTTCAAGTCATCTGTCAAAACAGAAGTTCTCAACCAACCATAAAATACCTATGATAATTTCACTGTTTTAAAATATGAGTATGGATTTTATATTGAATTCTTTAAAGGACAATCAATGGATTTAAATTATTTAGAAAAAAATCTTTATGATAATGTTTTTCAAAAAGGGTTTCAAAGTAACCCTTAGAATGCTCAGCAAAATGTTCACGTTCACTAAATAATTTATACATAATATGCCACCAAACTTTTATGTGTGGTATGCGGGGATGCACAACTGAAATGTAAACATTTCCACACATTTTGAAACAAATTAGGAGATACATCTGAGGCCTCCAACAGAGAGAAGGAGGAAATTTTTGTTGCATTTTTTTCAAGTAACATCTGGAAGCTTTTCAGTTATATGCCATGTGGACTGCCACATTTAGGCAGTCCATGGAAGCCAGTGAAGATGGTTCTCAGAGGCAGCAGTTTAACATGAACGTTAGTGAATTTGTGAACAAACGTGAAACTTAAGAACTAGAACAACTTGCAAACTTACTGCTTAGAAGTCTTTAATGGAACAGTTTTGAACAAAGTACAGTATCCCACTTGTTTTAATCTACAAGAAAATATTAAAACTGGAGTAAAAGTCATCTGTTAAATATAATTTTGTGGCTGGGGAGATAGCTTGGAAGTCTAAGAGCCTGCCTGGCAAGCACAAGGTCCTGAGTGCAATCCCAGTAACACAAAAAATAAATAAAATATACAAAACAAGACTTTCTGGGGCTGGGGAGATAGCTCAGTGGAATAAGTGCTTGTCTGGCAAGTGTGAGGTCCTGAGTTTGATCCCTGGTACCACCAAAAATAAATAAATAAATTCTTTCAATTCCAGTCTTAATTGTAATGCTTCATATACCTTATTTCTTTTTGGAAACGAGCTTCTAAAAGAATGAACATCTCTTGTAAGTGCACATATTAGTCTACCTCCCTCCTCTTCTCTAGTGAAAATAAGTGGCAGATACTAACATCACACTCTTCTTATTGATTGATTCATTCATTCACTCATTCATATTTATTTATTGGAGACAGGATCTAGTTATGCAGTTCACTGTGGCCTTGGACTTACTCTATAGCCCACACTGGCCTCTGACTCATGGCAATCTTCCTGCCTCAGCCGCCAAGGATCAAATGTATGTGCCCCTGCACCCGACATGCTCCCCATTTGTTATGGAAGTAATGGAAACCTAAATTATTCATTGTCTCATACTAAGGAACTGAAACAAAAGAGAATAAAATTACAAACTGCATGGACCCTGATGGTATTGGGCTCTGCATTCAGTCACCTGAATCTATAACATTAAGTCCTGCCTATAAAAGCCAGACTGTAGGAGGAGAAATTTATTCTGCTGTTAGGCAAGAAAAGTATGATGAATATAATAATTCTTACACAGAAGATGCAGAATGTTGGCTTAGTGCAAAAAAAAAAAAAAAACTCACTTCCATGTATACAAGGATGACAACTAAAGCAGCGTTAAATCTTAAAAATAGAATGTGGTAGAAACCAGTATCTCTCCTTGATAGAGGATGTTCTATCCACCTTTTTTTTTTCTTTTTGCGGAACTGGGGATTGAACTCAGGCCCTTGTGCTTGCCAGGGAAGCGCTTATTCCATTGAGCCATCTCCCAGGTCCCTATCATTTTTCATAATGTTGTAAATATTAGCCTACCAGCAGAAGCTTGCTGATTTTCTTTCCAAGAGTAAATTTCATAAGAAGTTCATAGGACTATATTATAACTGATTAGTTTTGTAATATAGTTTTCACTTGGATGGCCATGAATTTTCTTTATACAAAACTCTGCAACTGTAATTGTTAATCATTAGACTTTAAGCAACATAAATTCATGCAATATAAATTCATCCAGAATGTGCATGAAAAACCATAGAGATAATAAAATACAAGAAAGATATTTCTTAAATCTGATAAAGTCCCAGTCAATTCTGAACTGTCTGTGTAAAACTGCTCAACGTCAACACTTCAAGTGACTGAAAAACAACAGTCTTATGGATCATTTCCCAAGTTTCAAACTTGTCCTTCTGGGACATATGTCAGTAGACTATATAACATTGCAAAGGCATAGAAAAATAAAGTGACTGCAAGCCCACAAGTTTCCATGGACTACAAGAAGTAGTGATCTGAATATATTTCGGCCAATTATAAGTTCAAATAAAACATTAATATAGTTGGCAAGATTTTAACAGGATTCAGCATTTTATAATACTCAGAATGTAAAGGACAAATGTTAAAAACAATATAACAAAGGGTCATATAAACCGCAATTTTCAAGGGAAGAGATAATCAGACAGAATCCTGACTTAAGTCAAATGGTAGAATTACCAAAGACTCTTACGTAAATGTAACAATCATGCTTCATGATGAACTAAACCCTTGAGATAAATGCAATGATAGGTATTCACAGAACAAAACATGTACATAAGATCCTGATTTAAGAATCAGTGAAAGAAAGGCAGACCAAATAGCTCAGCAGATTAAAGCAAGCAGGAAAAGGAGCTAGGAATCCCCAGGCCTGCTGAGATGGCAATTGAGACTGGGCATGGTGGTGCGCGCCTGTAATCCCAGCTCTTATGAGGCTGTAAACAGGCAGATTACTTCAAGTCTGATATAGCAGTGAGACTGAACACTCTGTAGACCCTTCTCCAAAATACAGAAAAAAATACCAAAAAAAACAAAAAAAGTAAAAGGATTGGATGGCTTTCCAAGAAAGGTACACAAAGAGCCAATAAGCACATGAATAGATACTCAGCAAGAAGCCACTATATAACCACAATAAGCTACTACTACACAGATGAGCGCAGTTATAAACAAATAGATAAACAGAAAATAAATTTTGGCATAGACATGGAAAACTTAGAAAACTTTTGCACAGCTGGTAGGTAATATTCTAAAATAGTTCAGCCACTATGGAAAACAATATATTAGTATCTGAAAAAAATGTAAAAGAATTGCTCTGTGATCTAGTAATTGTACTTTTGTAAGTACAGAAATGTTTGCTATATTCTGAATATATCCTCCACAAAAGCATATATTGGAAACCTACTCCCAGCAACATACTATTGGAAAATTAAGGTAAAAATGATGGGGAAATAAGCCATGCAAAGCATTTACATTTCATGGTTGTTGAGTCTGCAGGAAAATTGGAGGTCTTGAGTGCCGGATGTGGTGAGAACACACCGTAATGTTCTCAGGAGTCCTCCTTGCCATGGATGCATTTTAAAACACAACTCACTATATTCTGATCATACCTTATAAAGATACCCAGAAAAAAAGCTTGTGTAAAGTGATAGGAGAAGGGTGTTCAAAGAGAAGAGGTACATTGTTAGTGGGCTTGATGGCAGTATTCTGTTTTAGTTCTGAGTTTGTTCACCATATGATTTTCTTGCCTTATTACCTTAGCTGTCATCTCCAGTATAGCGATAAGAAAAAAAAAAAAAAAGCTGTTTGAAAGAGCATTCTTTATTTTTCTCCAATTGTGGTATGAAGTTACTTATCCATGAAGTATGATGCTGCTGTAGATTTTTCTATAGATGGCTTTTATCAGTTTGAGGAAGTTATTTTTTTCAATTTTATTGTTCCTATTAAAGAAGCAGATTGTTGTTTTAGAGATTATCTTTTTTACTATTTTCCTCTTTTAATTTTATTTATTTTTGAGAAATATTTATTTTAAATTAATTTTATTGAGAAAGAAACAGCAATGAGACAGTTTTAAAACTGGTGAGTAGGAAAGTTATAATAATATGTTGCATATTGCTGTCTTCATAGTAGTTATTCATAGTACAAGATGTAGACATGATATCTTGCCTAAACACTATTAATACAAATCCTTCTTCTCATTGAACTATGAGAAAGTAGCTGTACATCTATTCTAACCAGTTTGTATATACATATATATGTATATTTTTTCACTACAAAATGGTCCTTCATTTATATCCCCCTTTTTTGTTTACCTATGTCAGAGATGAGTATTCCATTGTCATTTAAATATTGTATGTACATGAGTTCAGCAAAATAATCCAATATAGTCCAGTAGTCTTTAATAGCAGTAGGTTATCCAATAGGACTGGCAATGTCAGAAGTTGTTGACTTGAGCTTTTCAGCTCAGCATATTATGTGCTTTACTTTTTATATATTGTGATTTTACTTTTCTGCAGGATGATTAAGACCAAGAGAGAACAAGACCTATACAACAAAAAAAAAAATGTAACTTTTGTATCTGACAGAGTTTCAGGGTAAATGTTTTTAATTTTATTGATCTCAGTTCTTTACTTTTGACTTTGGGTTTAGCTCATCTTTCTCTGTCTTCCAAGCTAAACCTTTACTTACTGCCTTGAGGCCTTTCTTGTCTAATGTAAACATTGTTATACTCTGTATTTCATTCAAATCACTGTTTTATCTGTCTTAAGAATCTTAATGTGCTGAATTTTCATTTTATGTTAAAAACATTTTATTTTTCTTAAAATTTTCTTTATAATCCACTCACAATTTATAAATGTGTTAACTAGGTACCAAATATTTTGAACTCTTCATTTAATTTGTTGTGTAGTTCTTCTGTTTAAAATAGACTTCACATGATTTCAACTCCTTAAATTTTGTTTGGGAATACAAGAAAAAAAAAAAAACTGACACAAGTCCTTCCTCTGCATGATCATGTTGTATATTCATAGACCTAATCAATAATAGGAGGACAAAATTTGTGAAAGAAATGTATCTGTGCTGAACAATCACAGATCCTTCCCCTCAATCCCAAAACAACTTAACCTAGTGCCTATTCACATGGCATTTACATTGTGGAAGCTATTATATAATTAGACATGATATACTCCAGTAGTCTGCATCAGTTATGTGGAAATGCTAGGCTACTTCACAAAAGGAACTTGATTATCCACAGATTTTGGTATACATTGGTCTGAGAATCAATCTCCCACAAAAAGTAATATATTTATGAGGCAAAAGATAACACTATGAAAATAACAAGGCACATTAGAAATTAGCAAAAAATTCACAAATCACCTATCCGACAAGAGACTTCTAGGACTTAAAAACTCTTGCAAGGAGGTGGGACATAAGAGCTTGACTGGCAAGTGGGCCTGCCTGGCAAATACAAGGTCCTAAGTTCGATCCACTATCCCATAAAAAAGGCAAGCAACAACAATAAAGAAACCTCTTACAATATCTAGTAGAAAAACAAGCCACCTAATAAAAAATAGACAAAAGACTTATGCAGACTTTTCATCAATGACTCTATATGCAAAGCAAAAGGGGGCCGAAATAATATCATCTTCACCCACATCAGTCATTGGAGAAACACAAAATTATATGAAATATCATTACACTTATTAGACTGATTAAAACAGATAAGTGTATCATAAAAAATACACATTTTCAGTTTTGGGCAAAAGAGGCAAAACACCATAAAACTTCTTGTGGTTTCTTGATTCACTTACTCATATTTATGGAATAGTCTAGCAAGAACAGATGATTTGTTCTAAATTTCTAAATAGAGTGTTCAATATAAGATATGTCAGATAGGATTAAAATCTATGCTATACCTAGGATAATTTAATTAGTTAATTCACTTAAAAAGTGTAACGGAGCATCTTCTGATCACCAAGCCTGTGTACAAAAACAGAACCATACTATTTTCAATAGTCATAATTAAGATTCTAAAAATCAGATGACTACTTAGAACTAATGACATTTCTTTGTGAAGTTATATTCACGTGAACAAAGGAAATACATATAATCATTCCACAAAAGAATGTATGTACATATTTCTTCAAACAAAAAACTGTAAAAAAAATTCACAGGCAAATGATTTAAAACCTACATCTAGGTTAATTCTACATCTAGAATTAATATAACTTCTAAAAAGAAAACACTTTAAAGTTTAACTTCACAATATAAATTATCTTTCCTTTTAAATAGGTACAAGCAGGAGTCAAATAACACTGATACGTACTTTATCATTTTCTAAAATTTGACATTTTCTTACAGGAGCCATAAAACAGAATGTTCCTTCTCATGTGGGCCTTTTGTGAAGCTTCTATAACAAAGATGATTTCTCTAAACCCTGGATCTACTAAGCAAATTGCTTTTGTATATTCCTGTGTGCTCATGTACCAGTGCCTTCCATGAAATCAACAAACACAAGATACTTTCAAGGACAAATAGAGAAGAAGAAGAAAAATGAGAGTTTCTAAGCCGTTACATAAAATAAGAAGAAACTACCAATTTGGCTACAACTTGTTTAAGTTCGTTGCGTATTTTTAAAGACAACTACAGTGTAAGAACTTTTCCTGGGCGCTGATGGAAAAGTGTGGCTACTGAACTTAGGCAGAGAGTATCTACACAGAAGAGCTGCCAAGTGGCAAAGTAGGACACAGGGCAGTGCGGAATCAGGGAAAGTGACAAAGGCACAGTGTGATTTGTGTGGTTCACCAGGGACTGGGTATACCCAGGTGCTTAGTGATTGCCAAACCTAAGAAGTGGGGTTGTAAGCAAAAGTTACAAGGAGCCACAGCCAGCTCGGTAACATTTTAAAATTTAAAATAAAGTAACTGGTAGGCTCTTAAAACAAAATACGTATGTATACATACAAATATTTTTTATATGAAGTATTAGGAAATGCTGGAGTAGAACATCTTACCTCTGTATCAGGAAATAAACAGCACAAATATACTACTACTAAAAATTTTTCACCACTGAACTATAATCCTCTCAGAGTGCTTTAAAATGTCCTTCCTTTCTACACAGGATTTACACATTAGCTAAAAATAGAATATCAATGACTTATTGTCATATCTGACTCATTATGAAATCTGTTTCAGGATCTTAAGAATTTAAACACAGAAAAGAAGAGGTCTAAGGGAACATACAACATTCAAGCTACACTGCACTGTATTCTAATTATTGAACTTTAAAAACATACTGTCTAAATAAAAATATAGTATATTAATATAATGGATATACTACAACATTGTTATAATATATTAGAATCTGTCTTCATTTATCATAGTAATCAAATTTTACAACTGGAAAAATATCCACATGTTTTTTTTTTATATTTTTGTTGCCAGGGATTGAACTCAGGATGTTCCACTTACCAGGCAGGAATTAATATAAGTTGCTCAACTAGCTCCCCAAATGCCATCTACACATTGTTAAACCAGTTAAACACTAGAGTTTTCTTACCCTCAGAATCACCATTTACCAAGTCTCAGGGCTCAAGGAATAAACAAAATAAGTACATGCTATGAAATGTACCAAACAAAAACATATCTAACTGCATTAAGTTGGAGTTTTTTCATTGTAATACAAATTACCCTGTAAAAGTAGCCATGTTCAGAATTGCATTCTTTTTAAATCAAACGGAGTACTTAATTAAAAAATCATTATGTAAATTATTAAGTGAATTCAAGGATTGATATATTATCTTCCATATGTTAGCAGTGCTTAAGATACTTTCAAAGTAAGAAATAAAGGCAATTACAAGCACTAAATATTGATTATTAGTAAAAGAAAAAGCACTGTTTCATTGTTTCTTAAATCAAACTGTTAACCATAAATAATTTACAGATTTTAAAACTTTTCCATATGTAATCCACATATGTACATATAAACAATGTAATTATAATCTAATGAGCAACAGAACTAGTGTAACTTTGATTATCATCAATATTTATTTCACAATCTGTAAACCTAATGTTCAATTGTTATAGAGGTTGCTAAACATTTACCACTTAATAAATAAAAACATATGCAATCAATATTCTGCATTTGCTTCACAAAAATCTTCTTTACCATCTGGCTGAAAAACATTGTTTCAGATTCTTGTATAATTGGGTTTAATTGGTGTCAGAAATAAACTCATGCAGATAACAGGACAAATATGTCAACCTAGTAAAATTATATCACTTTTTAATGCTTAAAATAGTATTTGTAAAGTTTATGAAATAAAAATGTTTCTTTGATATTTGGGGAGATAAGGACAGAGCTGCTGGTTCACAACCTACAAAAAAAAATCCTTGTTTAAAATTTTTTTTGTCTCCTGCAATCCCAGCACTCAGAGGATAGCTGTGATTTTGAGACCAACCTGGGATAAAAAGAGAGCTCAAGGCCTGCCTGAACTGCCCACCTGAACTGCACAGCAAGACTCTGTCTCCAAAAGGTTAAATAAAAAAGATTATTTCACAATACAGACTGGCATGAGAGATTGCAAACAACTTTACAATGGTAGTAACAAAGCCAATTGGGAACAAAACTTCTCTGTAATCAAGAAGAAAACAGAAGAACTATTTTATAAATTATGCAAAGCAAAACTCTAGTATTCAGTTGATCAAATAATTTGAGAACCTTGGAGCTAAACAGGACTGAAGTGCATAACCACGTCAATCTTTGCATTTTAACAAGAGGAAGGTGGTGCTGAGGAGTTCCATTTCTTTTCTCACAGCCAAGTTCTGTATTAGTGAGGCCTCAGCCCGGCCCCCTGATTCTTACTTCAGTGCCCTACTCCTCCACAGCAAGTTTTAATTCATTGATCCAAATTCATCAAAATTTTGTGACTCAGGCCAGATCTGTCTTCTTGCTCTTCTGGGTTTCTTCTGGCTGCTCTGCAGCCCTCCGCTTTCAGCACATTGTCCTCAACTTCAAGTGAAAAGAAAGTCATGATGAGGAACGCCTGAAGCCCATCTCTAGCCACAGCAAGCGCACACCTCCAGGCTGTGCCAGTGACTGTGTTGGTGCAGTAATACAGTCAGCCCTCAGATTAAGCCGCTTTCTGTATATGCTCAAGGACAATCATTATCAGTAAAGATCTCTGTCTCTCAGGTGACAGAAAATCATAAATCGCAATGGTTCACTTAACATTCATAATGGAATATGTTCTCTCATTCTCTAATTTCTTTATGTAGAGGGTACCAGCTTTTCATTAAGGACCTGGGCTCTCTCCATTATAAACATATTCTCTATCATTTTATAAAACTTGAGTTGCTGTATAGTATTTGTATGAATTTATGAAGTATAGTGTGATATTTAAATACCTGTCTTCATGACATAACAGAATTGAGGTAATTATACTTATCAACTTAAGATTTCTTTGCAATGAAACATGCCAAGATTCTCTTTTCTAATTTGAAATACTATCACTAACAATAGGCACCATAGCGTACAAATACAATGCTAGAAAGTATTCCTCCTCTATGTCTTTGCACCCACTGACCAATGTCTCCATATCTGTCCACCCTCACCCCTCTGGTAACTTACTCTTTGTACTTCTATGAGATCAACTTTTATAGTGTTCACAGATGAGTGAAATTACACATCTTCTTGTGTCTGGCTTATTTCATCCCTTATAATGTCTTCCAAGTCCATCTCATTGTCATAAGTGACCAGTTTTGCTTCTATGGAAGGACAGCATTCTGATGTGTACATACACTAATAGATGCACATTTCCCTTATTAACTCATTCATTGATGGATAGTTGCATCTGTATCTGGGTAATCTTGAAGAGACTGGAAATAAACATGGAGGGCAGGTATTTCTTTGGCATCCTGGCTTCATTTCTGGGCATATACATCCATATGGTGTTTCTGTTTATAATTATTTAGGAAAAGCCATAATATTTTCCATAGTGGCTCCACTCATTTATATTCCCACTTGTCGTGGGCAAGGATTTCTTTTTCCACATCCTTGCTGGCACTTAGTCTCTTCCTTTTTGTATTAGCCATGTTTATGGAGAGAGTTATTAGCTCACTGTGGTTTTGATTTGCATTTTTCTAATGGTTAATACTACTGTGTGTTCCTTCAGCATAGCCATTAGCCATCTGTACTTCTATCATTTTGATCTGGTGCCAACAGTGCTGGCTCACTAGGAGATTAGCTTTCATGTGTATGTGCATGAACTAGAGATAACTCTCTCCCAGCCAGAAAAAGAAAATGGTGGTTCATACTTTTCTTGGAAGAGAAGGAGAAATTTCTTTCAGACACTTACAGAAAATGTCTTTTCGCAGCCAAATGGCCAAAATTCAGTCATGCTCCAAAGCAACTATTAGCAAGGATATGAGATTACCTGTAGACCAAGCAAGTCATCTCTGGGACACAGGTGGGTTGACATTTCCCAGGCATGTGATTTAATGCAGGAAAGACACATACTGACCAAAAGCTTATTTTTTTTGGCAAAGAAGAAGGGGATAATAGGTGCTCAGCAGGCAGCCAGCCTGTGGAGGACCACCTGAGCAGCTCCCCTTGAATGAAGAGCGATCGTGTCCATTTTGGCTGAGCCTGACCCCATTTCCTGATATTGATATGTACAGAGCTGGCTAGGACTTTTCCTTATTCCTTCAATTGGGTTTAAGCAATGCATATTGGTCTAGCCCAGGTGCTGGTAGCAGTCTGTGAAGATGGCATATGTGTTTCCCTGATAATCCACACATGCTGCTTTTTAAAATGAGATGGGTCAAGACAGGATGAAGAACCAGTGCTCCATGCAGTCGGCTGGGATAGAGCCTCAAGATAGAGGCTATCACTTTCTGGGGTTTGAAAGGCTACACCAAAGCTGAAGCACCAGACCCCAGAAACATTAGATACTATCTCAATACCGTAATGCAAATTACTTTCTCTGCATATCCTTCTCTCTGTATATGACAGAGGTAAATGCAGGCCACCTACCTAGCTCAGCTCATAGTACTCGGCTACTTCCCACAATTCTCAGTCATTCTTCCTCAAGCCACTACTCCTTCTCCACTGAATAAAACCCAGGTGTGGCCATGGGTCAGTCTCTTTGTTCCAGAAAGTCATCTTTGTGGCTGGACTTAGGGTCACTTGTTTCCCCATAATTATAAATATGCTTTAGTGTCTTTAATCTCACTGTGGGTTGCACTGAGAGTGATAGACTGGAATTAACTTGATGAGATTCCAATAATGTATTTTTGGGATGACAAATATAGACTTCTTGGACCGATCTGAGAACCAGGAAAGGATTCCTACAGCAGCCAACCATGTTAATTATAGTTTTAGCTATAAAATTTCTACACACATCTTTATTATCATTTGTATATTTTCAAAAATACCCAGCCCTACTTTCATGTTTCCATTCCTTCTAGTAAAAAGGACCAAAGTCTCATCTGGTCCCCGAATCAGCAGGATTTCCAACTAGCTGATCAGTCAACTGCTCAGGGAGCTGTAAATGATGAAGTTCATATACTCCTGCATATTCACACACCGGTCACCAGTACAGAAAAATCAAAATAGCATGCAAAAGTGCCAGAAAAGGAACTAATGCAAGACAATCCAAACATACACTGTTCCAAGCTCTGTCAAAAGCTCAGACTCCTAAATAAGAAAAAGAGAGTTCTAGATTTGGAAAGGGAATTCATTCCTCCATAGCCCAAGTTCCAGCTTTCCAAAAGGCTTTTCCACCTCAATTTTCTTCCAGGGCCTAATAGTAAAATGTTGTTAGTTTTCTATCACCATGATAAAGTATGTGAGAAAATCAACTTTAAAGAAAGGTTGTTTTTTTTTTGACTCAGAGTTACAGAGGTTCCCATCCATAACCACTTGACCAACCCAACTGCCTTCAACATATGACTATGTGTGGGGCAATAAGACCCAAGCCCTAACATGCACTGTGGAGAACGCCTTCTCACCAAGCCTCTGTAGGTCATTTCCTCAGAGAGCTGGGGAACATGGAGACGTTCTTATGGAGCTCTCATGTACAGGCTATTAGGATGGTTAGCAATACTTTTCATATAGATTTATCACAATGGTCCAGGAAGCCTCCAGAGTATCTGTATATGATTAAATCCAGCAGCTTTTTAAAAAAACAACCAGTGAGGGCCAGGTATATACCTCAGTAGTGCAGTGTTTGCCTACCAAGTACAAGGTCCTGAGTTCAAATCGCAGTACCAAGAAAAGTCAAACAAACAAACAAAAAGGTGATTTTCAGATGCACTTGAAGTGCCTGGACAATACAGAGTTTCCCAATGGGTTCTATAACTGTCTGTCATACAGTCCTTGGGTTAGTGGCCTCTCTCCTGAAGTAATCAAAAAATAACATCAAATAGAATTTCACACCTTAACTATATCTCTATCCTTTTCATGATACAATAGATATTTAATGCAAGGTGCTTATGAGAAGCAAGAGAGATTAGATCCATCTTCCCCAAACTAACTTCTGCTAAACATCCAACTTCATAGGCACAGCTAACAATAACTTAAGGCACAAAAAATTCAACTGACTTAACCAAGATATGTTCAAAATACCAGATGGTCTTTCAAGTTAAATTTTAGTCCTCAGGAAGGAGGGACTTGTTAGATTAAAAGTCTAAATTTTTTCTCAATTTTCAAAGGAACTAGACTTCAGCCTAAGTTCTCTTCTATACTGTACAATGCAAACATGATCAACAAAGTCCAACACTGACTTTTCTCAGCATTTCCTCAAAAGTTCATCAGTACATGGTCAGCATCTAAAAGCAAGGGATGTAAGCCGGGCGTGGTGGCACATGCCTGTAATCCCAGCACTCGGGAGGCTGAGGCAGGAGGATTGTTATGAGTTCGAGACCAGCCTGAGCTACAAAGTAAGCTTAAGGCCATCCTGAACTGCACAGTGAGACCCTGTCTCAAAAAGACAAATAAATAAATAAATAAATAAAAGCAAGGGATGCAATTTTCCAGTGTTTCTGAGAGCAGTAACAGGTCATAACAATGGTCACTTCCATCCCATCCTGAAATAGAGAACCTTCTCTGCTCCATTTGCTCCCTTTCTGTGCTCTGTTTGCTCTATTTACTCATTCATGCACATCTCAACACTTCATGCTAGCAGTACCTACTACATAGAATAAATGCTACCCCAGAAAATAGTATATTGGACTGGACTGAAAAAATATTCTTTATTCCAATATTACACAGCAATTTTGGTTCGCATAAGAAAAGTCAGATAGTCTAGAGATAACTCATCTGTGGTAGAACTATGTCACCAAGGCCCAATATTTTCTGCTTTGTCATCTTTAATTTAGTTCCAAACTTGGTTATTATTTAGATCCAAAGTGCTAGCAGGATCACCATGAGGTTTTTAGACATCAGAAGTATAGGAAGCAAGATACGAAAAGCTGCATGGCCTCAGTCATGTTTTCGTAAGATCAAGAAAAGCTTTTCATAAGCCTCAGCACAATTCCCTTAATCTCCTATTGACTAAGACTAACGTTATCTTCTATTCCTAAGGAAATGACTGGTGTGAGAAAAGCACGAGAGTGTTTAGACTAGGCAAAGAATGAGGATAGAGCTGAGGTTACGAGCAAACAACCATGATCACAACAATGGATTTGCTAATTTCTCTAATAATTTTAAATCCAGTGAACAAAGAAAGAATGAAAGGTCCTTAAATGATAAGGGCTCCCATTGGTAAACATGATACTTTTGCTCTTCTCTTCCCTGTAGGATATTCCAAACATTCCTAAGTGTAAGTGAGGGTGAAATAGCAGTCATGTTGATTGTCCACCTATCAGGACTACATAGTCTCCTTTCTGCAGTACAAAAGCCATGACAAGTCCAAGAACACATGGGACTAACTAACAAAAAAAATTCAGTTTGGATTCCAGCTGCAATCATTACTTACCACTGTGGCAAGCTACTTAAACTTCCCAAGGTTCAGTTTCCTTAGCGTTAAATAAAGACACTAATAGCATTTCAACTCTGAGTACTATTGAAAATGTCAAGTAAAATAACATTTGTAAAGCATCTACACAGAGCCTTGTGCAATGAAGAAATTAACTTCTACTTTCTTTTTATTCTGAGCAATTTCTTCTCATGAATTTCCTCTTTGCAAATCAAAAGCTATCATTCCACGTAAGTACTCACATTAATTGTTTGAGAAAGATATTAAGGATCTTGCTAGTGGGGTGGGTTATTACTACTTCAAATCCTTTAATAATATTGTGCTCAAAAGCATCTTATTAAAGTCTACCTTATTTATCAAAGAAATACAACCAATATTTCAAAGCATGCATTTTTTAACAGTATATTGTATCATATCAAAGAATAAAAAAACTATAAAATTTCCAAACTATATAACTTATACATCCTAGAAACATAAAAAGTATGCTGTTATGACCCCTATATTTATAATAGTAGTTACTAATACATAAATCCACATGTGTCACATTAATTAATACAGTTCATTATTTAAGCAAGCAACTAAGATGAGAAATATAAATTATGATGTCTACATTTTACTCAATTTAGGTTTTTTAATCTATTAAAAAACACTATTTTTTCAGTAAAATATTATAAATAGTTTGCATAAATAACATACAATAGTCCAGTAGCAGCCAATGCTTAAAATATCCTAACTGGTATATCTCATATTATTTCACATTTATTTTGCAAAATAATTTGTTATTAACTTCAAATTTCTTGTTTTTTATTTTATAGTACAAAAGCTAAACAACATTTCATAGCAATAGGAGAACAACAATAGTTAACACACTGCATATTGTTATCTTTAAAGTAGTTATTCAGAATATAAGATATGGGCATAAAAACTCTCCAGTATATATTAGCACAAAAATTCCTGTTCTATGAACTAAAAGACACTAATGGAATAACTAACTTGGATTTTCTTCTCCCTTTCCACCCTTTTCTCCCTTCCCCAATCCTAGCTCCTTTTCCCATTAAAAAAATTTCTTTACATTTCACAAGATCTGTTCTACATTTTAATTCTTATTCACTCTTTCAATGTCTGACACCAGGAAGACAATATGATTCTGCACACTGAGTCTGATTTATTGCACTTGAGGAGCATGGTCTCCAGTTGCATCTATTTACCTGTAAAAGTCTCAAATTTGTTCTTCTTTATGGCTGAAGAATATTCCACTGTATAAAAATTTCACATCTTTTTATCTGTTCCTCAGTTGATGGGCATCTGAGTTGTTTCCAAAACATAGCTATGATAAATTGTGCTGCTATAAACATAGGAGAACAGATGTATCTGTGGTATTACGTTTCTAATTCTTCTGGGAGGATACCCAGAAGGTGAATAGCTATGTGGAATGGAACTTTTAATTCTATTTTTTTGAAGATTTGCCACACTGACTTCCACAGTAGCTGTATCAGTCTACACTCTCACCCACACTGGAGAAGCATTCCTTATTCCCTACACCCACTCCAGCATGTTCTTTGTTGAGCTTTGAAGGTAGCCATTCTTTCTGGGGTGCAATGAAATCTCAGGGTTGCTTCAGTTTGCATCTCTCAGATGACCAATGATGCTGAGTATCTATTCATATACTTGTTTGCTGTTTGTATTCTGAGAAATATTTACTTCAGATGCCCATTTTTTTGGATTGGGTGTTTGAATTTGGGGATATGTTCTGATCTTTTTCAATTCTTTATGTGATTTAGATGTAAATCCTTTGTCAGAGAAACAATTGGCTAAAATTGTTTCTACTCTGTGGATTGTCTTTTCACTCTGTTGCTGCTTTGTTTTGATGTGCAAAAACTTTTTAGTAACACTGAGATTCCAAGTATTGATTCTTTGAAGTGTTTCCTATGCAGTTTAGGTTTTATGAACTTTCTGCCTACATGTATGCCTTCAAATTTTCTACCTACTTTCTCTTCCAAGAGATTAGTGTTTCTCTTTTAATATGGATCTCTGATCCATTCAGATCACTGTTAAACTGATCCATTGTTAAACTGTAGTTTCACAGTCCATTATTAGTCTTCAGCATGTAAAGCAGCAGTTTTTCTAGCATTTTTAATTTTTTATTTTCTTTTTGTATTTGGTACAGGGTCTTGCTATGCATCTTAGACTCAGAGTGATTTCAGTCTCCCCACCACTGGGATTACAGGCATGCACCACCAGGCCCGGTGTGGTCAGCATGGCATGCCCAGGGCAGGGCTGGCACAGCATGAGGTACCAGGGAACCCACATTCTTGCACTTGCCAGGCAGGTACTTAGACCACTGGGCTATCTCCCCTGCCCACCACCATCATTTGTAAAAGAAGTTATCTTTCTTCCAGTGTACATGTTTGGCCTCTTTGTCAAAGATAAGGTGACTGAGTGTGTCTGTCAGTATGTCTACATCTTCTAATCTGTGACATTGATCCTTAGGTCTGTTTTCTTGTTAGTACCATGCTGATCTTTACATACTCTCTTCGTAGTATAACTTCAAGTCAGGGATCATGATGCCTCCTGCCTTGTCTTTGTTGCTCAGAATTACTTTTATTATTCTAGGTCTCTTCTGGTTCCAAATGGATTTCGGGATTGTTTTCTCTAGTTCTCTGAGGCTTCCTAACAGCATTTTGATTGTGATTGCATTAAATCTGTACTATAATTTGGGGACTATGGTGTGTTCATTATGTTGGTTCTTCCTATCCATGAGCAAGAAATCTATTTTCTGATATCCTCTACAGTTTCCTTTATCAGAGTTTTGAAAATTACTTTTCAATATAGAGATCTTTTACTTGCTTTGTTAGATTTATTCCTAAGTTTTCGGTTTTTTGGTGCTACTGTGAAGGGTGTGGCTCCCTTCATTTCTCTCTCAGTGAGTCTGCCCTTTGTGTACAGGATTACTATCGATTTTTTTGAGTGTCGACTTTGTATCGAGCAAAGCTATTGAATTTAGTTATTAAAGCTAGAAGTCTTTTGGTGGAGTTTTTGGGGTCTTCTATGTAAAGTATTATGTTATCTTCAAATAACAATAATTTAACTTTTTCCTTTCTTATTCTTGTGCCTTTTATTTCTTTCTCTTGTCTAACTGCTCTGGCTAATGTTTCCACAATTTTTTCAATATTTTATCTCCTGACAAGTATCTCATTTATTCAAGAAACAAAATGCTTGAATATTCACTAAAAAATACACATATAGCAATTGTATTATTCTAAATTTCAAAAATAAAAGGTATGTTTTTAAAATAATTATTTTGTTTCTTCTCCATGGCAGAGACACACACCATGGGAAATATTAGGGCAAAGATTTTTTATTTTTCAGTTTTTTCTTAGGTTTGGGGGAATTAACATTTCATAACCCAAATCATGTATTTTGCATGTATTCTTTATTATTGCTTATTTAACATAACAAGTATTTGCTATTTTCTCATAATTGTTGTTAATAGTTTTTAAAAAAATCTATAATCCACTACTGATGCTGTATCAGTTTATACAAACATTCTTCTCAGTCAGTCAGGTGATTTTGCTACCTATAATTTTCTACCCTCTTACAACTATTTAAATGGTATAGCTAACCAGATATAAAATGATAGCTTTATATAGAAGATTTTAAAATTACTATGTTATTTCTAACACTCATTCTTCCTAACTCACAGATTTTTGTCTGACAATAAGCTAATTATGGCAAGCAAAAGTGGTAAGTGTGGGGGACGAATAATGATGCTCGATGCTTTGGAACAAGCCTCTGCCAAGCTTCTCGGCCTCCAGAGGGGTCACAGACACATCCAGGAGATCTGCCAGTGTTCTCTTAAGGCCAGCTGATGGCAAGGAGAATATGAGAACTGCAGGGTGAGAACAACCTGGAATATATATTTCACATTTCCCGCAGGGGTTAAAAAATCATCCCAAAGTACATATTCCAGGTTTCAAGTTTCATAGGAAACACCAATTATGACCATGGGTGTGGCCACATGGAATGAAACACACAGGCAAGAAGAGGCTGTACCGCAGGTGAGGTTGTTGGGGGCAATGAAGAAGGTAGCAACTATAAAGAAAAATGCACATTATTTAATCTAAGAATTCCACTTCAAAAAACAGACTATTTCACTTATACAGAAATAAACACACATGAGCATGATGGCACAAACACACCCTTTAATGTTCACTACAGTATCAACAGACCGTGAAATAGTTTACAGCAGCTATAACAAAATAAAGAAGTTAAATATACTGGCATGGAAAATCCTCCAGGGTAAAAACCTCCATATATATATATATATATCCATACATATATAAATATAGACTGATTTGATAATGGAAATAAGTGCATCCATGCAAACACACACTAAAATGTTAGTAGTCACTTTTTAGGGGATCTTATGGATTCAATGTGTTTCACAAGTTTCAAAGTTGATAACCTAATTCTAATGTACTACAGTTCATCTTATGTCATGGTATTTAGAAACAGAGCCTTTAGATGGTAGTTCTGTGATGAGAATGACTTTCTCATAAATATGACTACTACTTTTATAAACAAAAAAGGCAGAAAGGTCTTTTCCACTCTATGAGAATACAGAATTCAGTCCTGGTCAGAAATCCAGAATACAACTGTTGTCATTAAAACCATTCATGCTGGCACCATGCTGGCACCCTGGCCTGGGACTTACAGCCTACAGAACTGTGAGAATACATGTCTATGTGTTATGAGCCATCTACTGTATGGAAAGTTGTTGTAGGATCCCAACCTAAGAAAGACAGAGGGGGATTGAAAGATTATTGGTCAACATATCTATTATTTTTCAATAAAAATGTTAAGAAGTATAGCCTACTCAAAAATGATAATGGACTATCAAATAAGTCTTGGTATAAAAACATGGCACTTTACAGTCTATGTTTATAAAAGTCCTGATTTTCTAAAAATAAGGGCAAGAGCAGAATATATTCCTAAAGTCCACAAACACAATCCTGGAAGAGCAGGACCTACAGGAACTGCAGAAACAGAAGGATGCATTGTATTTAGCAACCTTGACTTACAGAGAAAATCTGCATAAAGCAGTTCTCAGTGAAAATCTAATATTCTAATTTCAGTGCATAATTTTAAAATTTTCTTTGCATGTATACAAAAGATAAAACTAAAGCATTGAAATGAAAGACAATTTGTCATTCACATTTTCAGAAATTCCATATTTTAAGGAAGGCTTAAGGACAAAGCCTTCCATGAAAGGACTTTATACTTTTTAATTTCATACTATTAGCAAAGTTCAAAAAAAAAATAACAACTGACTTTAATTTTCAGACATTATGCACAGATTTACCAATTGATAGAAAATAGCAAGGACAAGGTTTTCTTTCCTTGAGTGTCACCCTAGTGCTGCCTAACTGACTGGTCATGCACATTTGTGCTGTATCTTTTCCTTTCCCTTCTACTGCCATGTATTGAATGAGTACTAACACTCTAGGTAAATTCCTGAGGGATTTTTTTAAAAATCAAACTCCATGATGTGTCTGAATTAGGCCATATCAAGTGCATTTACAATGTCCTACTTAGATAAGAGTTTTTATTAGCACTTCAATAATACCTAAGAACTGCTGCAGAGCAAGCAAGAACTGAGACATTTTCTTGAATCCCTTTCAGGCCTAATTTCTCTTTACCAACTTAAAAATATATATGCTTGCTATTTCATTTCTCTGTTAATCAAAAAATATCCAAAGAAACTTATTCCACAGACAGCAAGCACCCATGGTGTGCTCAGCATAAGTGCAGACATCTTAAGTTAATATAAATATGAATGACGTAAGAAAAGCCCTTAAGATTCGATATCAAAGAAAGGGATGGTGACTTAGTAGCAATGCACACCATTCAGGAGAGATGTGATGGACATGAATTATGGGAACTTCTCGAGAAAGGAAGAGTTACTGAAGATACATGGACTTAATGAGAAGAAGACAAGAGAATTGATAGAACATAAAGCAGGAATCACGTGAGCGAGAGCCTGGAGATTTGCATGGCGAGATAAATAACTGCACTGAATATAAATAAGGAGCTGTTAAAGACTGGCAAATGCTAATACCTGAGATGCACCTTTCGGGCTGCAAAGTGATCTAGCTGGCTGCCTCACCTGAGCAAGGAAGGGAACCAGTACCAGCAGGATAGTCATGCATTTGGATGAAATCACTATTTCAATTCTTAAGTAAACTACTGTGTGCTATTTTATAGCAAAGATAACTAGGACAAACATAGTGGGAGAGAAAGAGATCACAAGGCAATGACATGCCATTCTAGATCAGCATTAGCATGTAGTTCATATTAATCATAGTCATGTGGCTGCAAAACCAAAATCACAATTAAAAGAATTGAAATAGTTACATTGTTTTTCTGGAAAAAAAAACCATATACTTATTTCAAGCCATGCATCCTGTGGCATAATAGTTGTTGATGTGAAAGGCTTATTTTCCACCTGGCCTGTTATTCTATTCTATGTCTCCCTCTGTTAGCAGCGCAAATAAAAAATAAAAAAGATCAGATTCTTTGTGTTTATAACCTGTCAATCGGCAATAATTCCTGAAAGAATCATTGTAAGTTCAACATTTGATGACGCAGAGAACTAAATTCAGTGCAGGAGCACAGCAGGCTTTCAGTGAATATTCACCCATTTATCCAACTTGTCAAAAACATTGTAATTTATATTTCACCACACTGAATTTCATACATATTGATTTCAAAGGAAATGTCTCCTTTACAATGATAATTTGAAGGCTAACATTGGTATTCTTCCATTTTCCAAATTCAAATGCATTTCAGAAACAAGAATTAATGTGCACCAGATCTTTTACAGATCTCTTTGTAAGTTCCTTCACAACTTTCACAATATGAAGGAACATAATAACAGCTTTTCTAGACACAGTGTTACAAATAAATAATAAAGAGGGGGACAGGTAAAAGGTACGGCAATTTTAAATGCACATTGAAACATTCAAGAAAATGTCTAGTATGTACAAATATTGTTTCATATCTGCTGAGGTCCAAATGCTACTCAAAAATATCTTCTGTAGGGGGCTGGGAAGATGGCTCAGTGGAATAAGCACTTCCGTGGCAAGCAGAAGGGCCTGAGTTCAATTCCTGGTTCCGCTAAAAAAAAATAAATAATATATCCTCTGTAGAGTTAAACACTTCCAATTTTCTCTTTCTGGCTGATATAGCTGATCAGGACTAGAATATATCTATGCAAGAGATTGACTAGGATTATCTCACTATTAACCAGTATACTAGCAAGGGAAGCACCCTGTGATGTTGGAAGAAAACCCACAAATATAAAAATCTGAAGATTTATAGAACCAACATTTTCTTATGGTTTGACCTCATTTAATATTTACAGAGATAAGACACAAGAAAAAGATAAAGCATACATGGATGTCTACTCAGACAAAAATATTGCCTGGAAAATTCTGACCACATATTTAACATCTGGCAAGTGGAAAACATTTTTTGCAAACAAGCACTTAGATATTTGAGAAAGAGCTACCGCATATCCATATGCATGGAAAATCTAAATCACCAACAAAGCCAAAGGCATATATCCTGCCAAAAAATAAATATTCATCCTAATTCCAGTACCACACAGGTTGAATTAAACAACTCTTAAAGTTTCATGTTGGTATTCTTCCTGACAGCAACATCAAAGATCAAAATATAACACAATATAGGGCAATTTATCAAGGATGTATATTTGATAATTATGAAGAAATGAAACAAAGGACAACTACCACACAGAAAGGCTTTTCTGAATGGGGAAAAAAAACATCACACAGGAAATAGTTGAAAAGAACATGTGAAGGATTTCAAGTGAAATATTTTTACAAAGATATAGAGGTTTGGCCTGTTTAACTGGAATATAATGATTTCTATCCTCTCCTCAATTTTCTTAAACAGCATGTATCTCAATCTGAAGCCATTTAATATTAAATAACTGTACAGGAAACTTTACTAATGGCAAATTCAATGTTCAACATCAAAATCTTTATGTAATAGTACTTTGGTTCACCCTAATTTATCAAAATCAAGTTAAAAAGCTCAAATGTAGAAGGGTGTATTTTCAAACATAAGACTACAATGAAAGTTCATCCAAACATACAAATGTCAAACCAGTTCCAGACATGCAAACCAGATGTCTATGCAAGCATGTGCATACACCTCCAGCAGTGTCTGCTTCCACTGTTCCCTAGGTTTCATCTGAAGCTGCCCAGGCAATGCTATTTTGAGCTACTAATATTTAATAGAAGGTATCTCCACCTCGGAAAGCACTGTTTCGTGGATCTCTGTGCTACAAAATGAATCACACAACTATAATTGGTAGTAAGTATTCTTCAATAGAGTTTTTCCACTCAGCTTCCATTAGCTAGCTGGCAATGAATAAAATCTTGCAAAATAAAACACAGGTTTTATCACATTATTTTTCCATTTGAACTTCCAATGTTTTCACTCATCTTTATATAAAGTAATGTTTTAGTATAGTTTTTAAGACTTAATTCCAGTCTAGCATTTTCATAATGGAAGGTATAGGTTTTTCCAGCATGCTAAAAAAATGAGTACTTTTACCAACTAAGAGTCTCTCATAGGTTGTAGCACCCAATAAAACTTTCAGGTTTATCAGTTGAAAGCATACAATTAGAATTATAAATTTAGGGATGTCTTTAAACTATCTTTACCAATTATCTTTATCAATTATAAGATTTACTTAACGATAACTCATTCCATAGAAAGAATTCTGAATGCAAAGTGTATTAGAAGACTTGGGTAATTGGCTTATAGTTTATAATTTAAAACTACTCCAATGATAACCAGAGTAAGAAACTGGAAATTTCTGGTGCACTAGGCTTATGTTTATTATTGTAGCTTCTGTGCCCAGCACTGAATTTTCATAGACAATGTGGTCAGTACTTGTTTGCAAAAGAAGAAACTACACAGGGCCATGGTTGTAGTCTTGGTGCTTCCACTAATGGGGTATAAATCACAAGGGTCCTTCCCGTAAGTCCATCAGGCTTCTGACTGGACACTGACTTCTCGAACCCTCCATTCTGGAGTCTCAGTGTCTCCCATTACCCTAATCCATTTCATTCCCCTGACAATCATCACATTTTATCATAATTCAACTTACCGTAACTTTTGAATTATTTTGTCTACAAGGTCCACACATGCACAAATTTTCTGTGATTTGTTCAGTGGTGCATTTTGGGCTTAAAAGCATGCTTGGCAAAATGAGTGATTTTTGTAATAAGTCATTTTTAAGTGATTAATTCTTTGACAAGTCAAGGCATCTTAGTATTTCCAACATTTCATCTATCAAGAAGGCATGAAGTCCCTCCAGTAAAATACATGAAGTCTCTGCTGCTCAATTTATAGAACATTTGTAAGAAACAAATGAGTCTGCCATTAGTAAATGTGATCCAATCATTACATGAAAACTTATACAGTTACACATTTAACTCTTCTACATAAAATAGTAAAGGTAACAAGTAGAAGTAAGGTATCCCATCTTTGTTGGAGGCTTAGAACATAACATTGTTCATGTCATTGTCATGACTGACAGCTGTAACTATAATTGACATGTTTTATTTACAATTGATAAGCTACTGATTTTCAACTTGGAATGCATCTTTCCTTAAAATTTCCTTTTCATTCTTTTCAGTTGTGCAAGATTTCACATAATCATGGGTACAATGATTAATTTTAGTCAATTGCTCAATACAATATGGTGCATTATAGACAAGGAAATGCAAAGAGCCTCAAATAGCTGCAATATTAGATCAAACACTGACCTAGATATAAATACAGAGCTGCTTCCCATATGTGATTAACACAATCAGGTGACTTGAAGTAATACCTTACCCTCCTTAACACTTTGTCGCATCCAATCACACCTGAAGGCCCTCAGGGCTACGGCTGAGGTGTCACAGAGTTCTGCCTGGATATTGTACCATACAATCTTGCCTGCATTTCCAGGCTGCTGCCCAGTAGACTTCAGACACAGTAACTCTCTATTCAAGTGGTGGGTCTCCTTTCCTCTCTCCCTCTCCGCTATACCTTCCTTTTTTTTTTTTTTTTTTTTTTTTTTTTTTGGCAGAACCAGGGATTGAATTCAGGCCCTTGTACTTGCCAGGGACGCACTTGTTCCACTGAGCCATCTCCCTGGCCCTCCACTACATCAGTTCTGTGTATGTGTGGAGTAGACTGCTTGCACTTGTGCTCTGATGGAGATTTGCTGTCGCCACAGTGCTAGTAACATGCCTACTCAGCAGTGCAAAGGAAGCAAGAGCAGTCTAAAGATATCCCTTAAGAAAATTTATTTTTATCGAGACGTAACTCAGATACTTACCAAAAATAAACATTATAGGGGGAAAAACTTTTGTTTTTTGTTTTGTTTTGTTTTTTTTGCTTTGTTTTTGGGCTTTCTTTTTGTTTTCATTTCTGTTTTCACTGGGGATCAAACCTAGATCCTTGCCAGGTAGTAACTTATGCTGCTGAGCTATCTCCCTAGGTAGAAAACATTTTCTGAGTTTTTAAATTATTTTTATTAATTTTATTGAGAAATAAATAACAATGAGACAGTTTCAAAATAGATTAGTAGGATAGTTATAATAATTAATACATTGCATATTGTTGTCTTCACAGTGCCTATTCATAGTATAAGATGCAGACATGATATCCTGTCCAAATGCTATTAGTACAAATCTTTCTTCTCATTAGTTTTTCTTTTTGGTGGTACCGGGGATTGAACACAGGACCTTGTGCTTGCCAGGCAAGTGCTTATTCTACTGAGCTATCTCCTTGGCCCCTCTTCTCATTGAATTAAGAGAAAGTAGCTGTATATCTATCCAACTATTTTGTATATACAGATACAAAATAGTCCTTCATTTGTACCTCCCTTTTTTGTTTAGTTTTGTCAGAGATGGACATTCCATTGCCATTTAAATATTGTAGGTGCATGAATTATTGTCTGAGTTTTGGCAGATATAAAAGCTGTGTATCTACCACCTAAAATACAAAATATCTCCATCATCTCTCACAGCTTTTACCAATTCTGGTTTTTACTTATGCTAGACAAGCTATGCCTGCTCAACAACTTCATATAAAACAAATCATACATTATGCAGTTTCTAGAAATGATTTCTATTGCTCAGTGTGTTTCTGATACTTGACTCTGTTGTTGGGGTGTGTGTGTGTGCGTGTGTGTGTGTGTGTATGTGTGCATGCATGTTTGTGTGTGTGGTTTGTTTTTCAACTTTTATGTTTTGATTTCTACTCATCCTGAATTGGTTTCTGCACTGGATGAAATGTAGAGGTCCTAGTTCACTGTTTTATAGTAAATGTTCCCAACCACACCAAAATAATTTGTCCAAGTAACTTTTCCTTCTCTATTCACGCACTGATGAGTTTGTGACAATCAATTGCACATGTGTCTCTCTTTGGACTATTTTGTTCAGTTACTTCTGTTTCTTTCATCAGTCCATACTTTTAATTCTGTAGCCTGACAGGTCTCTAAATCAGTTGATCTGAGCCATCCAAATTTATTATTCTTTTTAAAAATTGCAGTTATTGTATGTTTTTTACATCTCCATAGAAATTTGAGAATTAATTCACCATTTAAAAAAAATAAATGCCAGTTGATATTTTGATTGGGATTGAAATAAACTACAGCTAATTTGATAGTGAACTGTCATCCTGTAAACTCATGAATAGGAGACTGTATGTACCTCTGTTATTTGGTATGCTTTAATTATTCTGTAAACATTGCTGTTTTTAGTACAGAGCGTAAAAGTATTTTATTTCTTTCCCAAGTTTTTCTTATTCTCTCATGGTACTTAAAGTTGATAGCTCACCTTAATGTTAATTTCCACTTATGGTTGCTAGGACATGAACATAAAATTGACTGTAAATAGTGACCTCATATTAAAGGATACAATAATCCGCCAATGTTAATGAATTATGGGGCTTTTTCGCAAAATGCTTTTTAAAGCTTCTAAAAGTAGTATTCTATATAGAAAAGTATGAAAGTACTTCTGAGCTAAGTTTGCTTCAGTAAACAACAGCTTATAATTTATGATACTCTCAAGTTCTCAGGCAGTCTCCCATAAATTACGAAATTTAAATTTTAAGATAACAAGTACACCACATTTGAAATTGATGCTCATAAAAGATTAGGAAAGAGTAAACTCTCAGGTATATATGCCATAAATATAAAAGAAGTCAATTACCATATTTACATAAATATAAAAGGCATTAAATAAACTTGGCCTTCATAAATCAAACAGCACTGCTTTGGCTGAGGCCGCACAAAAACACAAAGCATTACCCTGGGTGTGAGCAGGACCAGGCCGCTTAGCTCTACTTTCTTTGCCTTATATGGGATCCTCTGGCTTAGTTCTCTTTAAGACTCCAACCCCCCCCCTCAAGTGCTTTTCTCCTAAACTGCTGTTCCTCCAATTAAACAGGCATAAATCTGATGCTTTGTATGTTATGGCTGATCCAACAATTTGATTAAAACTCAAAGTGTCAGTAGTAAACTTTTTCAGGATTGGGCCCCTTATACCTTGATGCAGAATTAAACATCTATTCACTCACAACAGAAAATTCATCAGCAAGCAACCAGGGGACTAGCACGACACAAGGTGTGCAGAGATTCTTACATCATATTAGGATTCTCTTCTGGCTCCAGCAGAAGCCTTATTGAGGCCACTTAGGGCAAGGGATGTGCTCTCATTCTGTATTCTCCAAGCACACCTCTCTTCTCCTACAACTGTGCCACAAGGTGCTTTCTTTTCCAGCCCCTGCTCTGACACTAAGCCTACTCCATCCAACCAGCAGTCCTCGCTGAAGCACAGCGCTATGTTCTGCCTTCTGAACGCACACATACTTAGCTGCTGCCCTTCTCCAGCTCTCCCTCCCATGGAGACCTGATTCTTTCCAGGAAGCCCCATGGTTTCCTAAACAGCACCAAGGGCTGCTGCCCAAGCCGTCAGCTTGTATGTCTCTGTGGGACATTCAACATCTAATCTAGCGCAGGCACTAACCATATGTCAGGAGAGGCAAAAGCTGATGGAAAATATTTCTCTACATAAAGAATGTAAGTGCTAGAAGAAAAGCTGACTTTGGATTATTTTTGGTACCATCTTTCATTAGGTTGTGCTGAGTAAATGACTAAGGTTATTTTAATAAATCAACTGTGTAAAATACACTTTCACTCAAGGGTCAAGATGAGAACAGCTTGAAGACCAACCCATGCAAATGGGCAGCCCTGGTCTGGTCCATGCCCACTCCCTGAGCCTTGGGCAGGGCGAAGCTGAGAAACAATACACGGATAATGAATCCAAACTTTTCTTTTTTTCTTTCTAGTATTTCTGTTTGTCTTTGTTGTTGTTCTTACTGTTTTCTTCCCTAAGTCTTTCTATATCTAAAAGCCGCAACACTTGCTAAGGATGCTGTTAGGGAAATAGCATCTTGGAAACAACAGGGTGAGACATTTAGAGTGGAAACTCTGCAGGTGAAGCAGCTTCTCAGGTTGTTCTGACAAGTTTTTGCAACACTACAATTACCATTTTCCCACTAAGAATTTGAAGACAATTTAAAAAAAAATTACAAAGGCATGAAAACCACTGTTTACAGTGTTCTACACAATATACAATTAAATGCCCAACCCAAGCCAAAGTAAGCCACACAATGCTGCCTGGAAGTAAAGATAATTAAGATAAGCTGGTAATTAAAGTGGGCAGCACTGGAGAAGCACTGCTAGGGCTCTGGTGCTATCTGGAATACATCCCAAGCCAAATTTGGCAGTGAAAGAATGCGTCTTGGAGAACCAGCCTTGTAAGCAAATATTTCCACAGATTTTCTTCTTTAATATGGTGAAATTTTAAACTGATTTACTCTATACTTCTTGACGTTTTCTTTCTGAAGAAAACTGCAACTTATGAGCTTCACCCAGGAGTAGCTCACCCAGCTGGTGCAATGCCACGGCCTTCAGACCCACCTGCACTGAGATGGCCATAGTAAGGAAGAGCAGCCTCCAGCTTCAGGAAAGGCACCAACCTCTGTGGGACTCTGATTCTTTCTGACAAGTTTTAGAGGTGCAGTAATACCTGATCTCACCAATGAATCTTACTATCTTTCTTCCCATGTTCAGGGCCAGGCTGTGGATGTGACATTATAAAAAGCTTTTTCTCTCTATATTCCTTTTTTCCTCAAGAAATCTTTTCAAGCCACTCCCTCTGAGCCCCCTCCACACTTGTATATTCATGCCCTCCAGGCTGGGAAATACCGATCACTTTAGCTGCATTTCTGGCTCTTCTGTCCTCCTTAAGAAGCAATGGTATGGACTGGGAAGAGTATAAATAAGAGTGCAGAGCAGAATGTTATTAAGTTCAACCTCAATAAGGCAATCTAGCGACATAAGACCCCATCTACAAAGGTGAAAATAATCCAGGCATGGTAATGCATACTTGTAATCCTAGCATCCTGGGAAGCTAAAGCAGGGAATCACAAGTAAGAGGCCAGAACTGGCATCTTAGTTAGTTAGGGAAATTCTGTTTTATAATAAAAAGATGTAGAGACAGCTAGCTCAGTGCATAGGTCCTGGGTTTAAACCTGTGACACAATAATAAATGAATGAATAAGTGCAAACTATGGCTGTCATTCAGTTTGAAGGCACTGGGTTCAATTCCATCACACACACACACACACACACACACACTGTATGAAAGAAAGTGGTACAGTGTTCAAAACATGCTCATCATTTTCTCACTCTGATTTTCACATACGCCTTTCTTTAATGAGCTTGTGCAAAGGAAAATAAGATACACAATCTGAGTTAGTAAAGTTATCTTAAGGTAGGACAACAGAAAGGACACTGTTACTAGTGCCTGGGCATTTAGGAGAAATGCGGTACAGTTCACAATACCATGGCAGGCTGAACTTCAGAGACACAAACAGCCTCTGACCTACATGTTTAGAGAGAGCTGCCCCAAGCTCAGCCATCATGGTCTAAAATGAAACGGTCACATAGTGGTTGTTACAAGACAGGTCATCTTCACAGATGAAGGAGTTGGCCTGCTCCCGCCATGCTAAATGTTCTGGCCACCCTAAGGCAGTCACAACTTTTGCTCTTATTTCCTCTGAGTAGCAAACACAGTGAAGGCAACTGGATCACTTCAAATTTTACTTCAATTTCCATAGTAGAAGACCTGCCCAAAACCTGATGATATGCTTTATTTTGTTAGAAAATAAGCAAACCCTGTTGATTACTCCAATGATGATCATCTTGTTTTAGTTAAACACAACAGGCATCTTTGTTCACCTGACAACATCGCTGGGAAAAACCCTTCCCAAAAAACTATAAAGCAAAACCTACCTAAATCCAGGTCAGAAAAATACAGTAAACATGACCAATAGGACACACCTACATCGTGAATGCACCATTGTGAATCTGAAGAAGGCTCCAGGGCAAAAAGGAAAACCTAGTTATGAAACCACACACCTGGGAAAAACAGAAGCTACTGTGAGGCGGAACCAGGACCCTGCTGACAGGAATTTGATGGTGGCAGTCTCTTCACTGTGCACAGTGGGAAATTAAAAACACACACACACACAAAAAAAAAAAAAAATTCACTTTTTCATATGCAAAACAATTGCTTGAAGTTCACAATTCAAGAAAGAATATTTCCCTTGCAATCTTATGTCAAATAAGTAATATCCTCTTTTCTACTGTGAAATTAGTAGATCTTTTCTCCTGAGCTTTGTATACCATGAGAACCACAGGACACCCAAGACATAACAACTCTGCCCAAACCACTGCACTCAAGAAAAAACCAAATCCAGCATGACTTTGAGCAGCAGAGGGCCATGTCCCTAAGGAAACAGCAGTCTTCCTTCAAACGCTGCCTGAGAAAGCTCAAAGCTACCAGGACAATTTGCTGTTTGTTCCAGCCAACATCCACTGATAATCTCCTGACCCCCCCACCATTGTTAGAGCTTTCACTAAAAAGATCACACAATTGTAAATACTTTCCCTGTCCCTTTGAGGTGTACATGGGGCACTCCAACTATCCAGTGTCTTTCTCAAAGTTCTGAAAGCGATTCCTGTGAATGCAGTCTGCACGAAGGGCAGGGCCTCACTCCGCCAGCCCCTGGGGGCAGCCAGAATCCTAACTTCTTTAGGCAGCTTCCAGCCACCATACAGAACTGAACAAATCATATTTACACTAGCCAACCATTCATAATTTTCCAAGTGAGGGCTTCGCTCTCCCCATCTGTATTCTATTTGTCCTATGAAATGTCCAGTCACCTCTCAGCTGGGAGGAATAGGCACTGGTTCTTTCACCCGTTGTCAGACCGTTACCAAATATAATCTGTTTTTACTGCTTAAACTCATATCTGGCTTTTGTCAATAGTTACTGTACCTCTAATTTGTATTAAAATGTCCAATGATCAATTTTTAAAAGATGAGCACTAGAACATAAAATTTTCCTAATAATAAACATCTGAATAAAAGAAATACTTAATGTCTTCCATTTTTAAAATAACTGTATAAACACACAAACATGCACATACTATTTAGTATGATTTTAAGTTTTAACTCTGTAGTATGTTTCCCATCAAAAAAGAAAATGTTAATTCTATAAAAGCAAACTAAAATCATATTAGATACTCTTCTCATAAAACTTTTGGAACATTTCCATGTAGAAGGTATATGTCTCCTAGATATGCTCAAAGTGTAAATTAACTTTTAAAACATGGCAGTAAAGATTTTTCACTCTGTTGATGAAATATTTTCTTACTGACTAGACTTCCAGATTTTGTGATTTTTTCATGGAGTTAAGACATTCCACTCTAATGTATTCCAGAGCCATTAATTTTGAAATAGATAAACTCTGAGGAGTTCTTACTACAGATATTATTGTTTTTCTACCAATAAATAAATCTGTACCACTTCACATGAGCTCTTGGGCAAGATGAAAACTGGTTAAATGTGTATGGTCACTAAGTGACTTGCTTATTATCATTTTAGGGACACAAATTCATGCTATAGCATAATTAAAAACTGTTATAATATTAGGATCTTAGAAAAATATTTTCTCTCTTTTTCTTTTTCTTTTTTTTTTCTTGCAGTACCAAGGATTCAACTCAGAACACTGAGCTTGCCAGGCAAGTACTTACTCTACTGAGCTATCTCCTTGACCCTTAGAAAACTATTCTCTTACAATAGCAATTGGGATGTGAACCTGCCTAACTCTGAGCTTCACAGAATTTCAAAGACTGGTTCTTCTGGGCTGGGACCTTAGCGGTAGAGCTCTTGTTTAACATGGGCAAGACACAGGGTTCAAGTCTTAGCACTATAAACAAATAAAGCTTCTTTTAAATTAAGAGCAAGGGGCAAAATAATAAAATATTATTATTGTAAAATCATAACAGCTGGCCAAATACCTCAGCAGATTAAAGCACCTACTAGTAGGCACAGGAGCAGGGGGTTTGATCCCTGGGCAGGTCATGCCGCCCCGCTGCCGGGGCACTCTGAGACAGCAATTGAGACTGGGCATGGTGGCACTCACCTGTAATCCTAGCTCTTGGGAGGCTGTAAACAGGTGGATCACTATGAGTCCAATCTAGTAGTGAGACCCTGAGCACCTGCAGACCTTTCACTAAAATACAAAAAATAAAAAATCATAACAATATATATATATAGTGTGTGTGTGTGTGTGTGTGTGTGTGTAACTGGGGATTGAACTCAGGCCCTGCTTATTCCACTGAGCCATCTCCCCAGTCCCATATATTTATAATGAACATATAGGAATATTCTATATTTCATCTAACTTAAACATTTTCTTCATGGTATCCATCTTCCTACAAAGTCAAATCTCTTAAGGACTTCACAATTTGTGACACATAGAAATCCAAAGAAAAAATCTAAATCACCTCCAACTTTTATTTCTAAGCAATAGTAGTAAACTCCAGCAACCATCCATCTGAAGATTTCTTAAAAGTTCATTAGAATTTACTTGCAAAAGAGACAAATAAAATCACAATGCTTTTCACAAAATGTAAGTACGTATTTAAATGACTTGTATTGTGAAAGAGTAATAAATTGGCGTATCATCAATTCCCTTAAGCAACAATGTGAAGCTAGCAGACAATGTGAGTTCACACGGTATGCGGTGACGGAGCGTGCAGAGACCTGAGCCAGGAACACCCTGCATGCAGATAGCAAAACCAGTGATTGCTTAACAATTCGCCACAAGAAAAGTTCAATGCTGTGGCCTGTTAATACAAAGGCATAGTATTTTCTTCCCCTATGAGCTTTTTTCAATCCAAGAATTTTCTTAATATTTTTGAACTGTCTAAAATACAGATGAGTAATTACAACATGCATTTAGATAAATTAAGAATCAAATTCATTGGAAAGTAAATAAAATAATAATCACCATTTAAGCTCAAAGGAGAGATGAAAGAAATGCATACTCTTCCCTCTGACAGAACATTTTAATAAAATACAACATTCAAAGTTACTAACAATTTGTTGTACTTATGCTGAAATAAAAATTGCAGTATTTTGATTCTGTATGTGTCACTTTTGAGCTCCTACAATTTTTTTTTAGTGTATGTGTGTGTGTGTGTGTGTGTGTGTGTGTGTATGTGAGTTTCTTTTTGCAGTACTGGGGATCGAACCTAGGGACCTTGCAGTTGCAAGGCAGATGCTTATGCCAGAGCTCCTACAAATTTTGTCTGTGCCTTCTCAAGGTTCCTCTGTGGATAACACTGTCAGCAGATGACAACAGATTTCTTCCTTTCTAATCCCTTTATCTTCTATTTTTTTCTTAGTCTACTGCGCTAGTTAGAGCATCCAGCACAAGGCTGACTGGTGACAGTGCCTGCTCTACCCTTAGTTTACTGTAAATTTAATCATAATCAGGTGGTGAATTTCATCACACATATGTTCTCCAAAAACTGAAATATCATCATTTATCTTCTTTAATTCAAAAATACGGTAAATTCTAATAGTTGAATTTTTAAATGAAAAGGCAAGAACATTACAAGTTTGAGTACAGTCTGAGCAGGTGGATAACTCAGTAAGACTATCTCAAAAAAGAGAATAACATTGAACAGGGCCAGGGGTAGAACTCAGTGGAAAGACCCTGAGTTCAATACTGAGTATCATCAAAAACAAACAAACAAAGAAAAAAAAAAGAAACCTACATATGAATCTTTCAGACAAACCATTTCACTCATGGTTAGGAATATTTTGTTTCTATAATTCAGACTTCTCTACTGTTATGTTAATCCAACCCATAACAACATACAAATGGTTTCACTGCCATCTTGTTAACATTTTACACATTCTAGGGAATACAGTAGATTTGGTATGACTGAACAAAGAAACACAGTACTTTAAATAAAAAGGTAAGGACACTACTCCTGTCTATGATAGTCACATAATACTTGCATGTACTTGATCATTTATGAACCTTATATATTATTCACTCAACAAAGTGCTACTGAGACCTACCACATACCAGTGTCTGACACACTAGAAATCTAACAGTGAATGAGAATAAGACAAGAACTGCCTACCTGCTTAGCATTTGAAATCTACACACTGTGTTTACTTGTCATAGGGAAAGTGTATGCAAGCTACTGGGGAGGGCCCAGCACAGCAAAGCAAAGCCAGTACGCACTCCATACAACCAGCAGCAGATCTGAAAATAAACCAGTAGCGATTAAAACTAGCAAGACAGAGTCAAACCCATACGTGCTCTGTTTTGAATGGGAAAACAAACATTTTAGCAAGCCTAACAGGTGTCGTAGAACAGAGTCTTTTAGCCTATTTCCTTCCAGTGGAAAGAAACTAACCAATGATACTAAAGATGTCACCTCTCCTTTCCTTCTCCACCTAGGAAATATGCTGAGGTGAAGTCAGATGAAGAGGTATTACCAAGAGAGAGGCTGATCGCTCCATTAGAGCAAGTCTCAAGCTTTAGACCTACTTTAAGTAGTACAGTGCTTCCTTGGTTCATGTACTTACTTTGTTCTAGGATTTTAGAAAAGACAGTTACATTTGTGTCTGTGTGGGAAAGACAGTCCCAGCTGTGTTTGTTACCTGATACAGTTTGCAAACAAAAACATAATTTTGCCAAATGCTTCCATCTGCAAACCTAACTTTTTGCCAAAAAAAAAGTGGAGGTTGTGAAGTGAGGTACCACCATATACAATTTAAAGTTCATTTCACACATGGTTAAAAATAACTTTAGTTAATAGTATTTCAAGAATTATCTGGCTATCTACCCTTTAAGGTCCATGAAAATTTGATCCTTTGTAATTCTGTAACAAATAATTAAACAAGCACCCAAATTTTATGTCATATGAACACAGAGGTTTACTTCATTTTATTTATTTAGTAGAATGCAGAGCTGGCCTAAATAATAAACAGATAGTGAAGAATGGCTCAGGTGTGTGCTACCTGTGCCACCCATCCGACAGAGAACAGTGTTACGGTCTCTCTCTCTCTCTCTCTCTAAGTGTCCACCCATAGCCTCTTCACTTCTGGGGCATTTTGGAGGGCCTGACTCACACGTGGGTGACACTGGGTAGCACACACCTGAGCCATTCTTCGATGAGTGGGTGATGCTGAATTAGTCCAATGGTTGGTTTAGCATAGCTCTGGGTGTGAGTCATGGATTTAATAAAGAAGAAAGAGCCACCCTGGGTGCACATGGCAACAACTACAAGCTTACATCCTGGATGTAATAAAAAGGAAAAGAAGGGAGGCAAGTGTCCCTTCTTCAGGCACCCATGGACTGCTTGTCCTCCGCTAGGCTATGATGGTACCCTGCTGTACAGCCAGCTGTGAAGTGAGGCCTCTATAAAGTGTGAGTTAAAATAAACCTTCCCTTCTCCTTTTGAGTTGGTGGGCTCAGATACTGGGTCCCAGCAATAAGAATGTGTCTGAGACAAATGGGAACACAATTTTCTTCAAGAAACACTATCTTTACTCTCATCCACATAGATAGCTGATCTTGTTCCAGGTGTGGACAAATTACCTCCAACTAGTTACAGGAAACAACCTCTGCATGAGCCACAGTGATTGAATCAGAAAATAAAGACACGCTTAACAAGCATGCTTCAGAAAACAGAACAAATCTTTTCAGTGAAAATATTGACATGGAGGCTTAATAACCTTGTAGAAAACAGAGTAGGAGCAGCAGACCACTATTTGGTACTATTTAGAAATGTCTAACAGTGAAGAAGCAAGACATTTGGCTTGAGTAGATGTGATGAAGAAAAAGGGAAAAGAGAGAAGAAATCGTACTTTTAACATTTGAGTCCAATGCCTACAGCCAAAGTCTGGGAATTTTTCATTATTTTATTAAATCAATTTGCTTTATGTTTCTCACATTTGCAATTAAAAAGTCCTAGCTGACAAGTTGGTTTTCATCAATTAATCCATTGGCATAAAAATCCACACTGCTTTGACTTTCCACAAATAAATTTAGGTAAAATTCACAAACACTGAACCTTTTTTAAGTTTTTGAATGATCACAAAATTTTGTTTAGGAAACCTAAAACTGAGAACTGATATTATCATAGAGCTCAATACTTATATTTCTCTTCATTGCCAATTACAGACATGAAAAAAACTATATGCAAAATTTCTGGTTTTTCAGTTTCAGTTCTTTCATAGACTGTGGCTGACCTTTATTTCCTGATGGTGGCGCACTTCTCTAATCACAACACTCAGGTGGTTCAAATAGGATGATCACAAATTCAAGTCACCTTGAACAGGTCAACCACATCTCAAAATAAAAAAATAAAAGTCAACGGGGGCTGTGATCGTGAACTGTGGTGACAACTTGAACAATAAATGCCTCGCACACTGCTTGAGCACCATTTTGAATGTGTCTGAATGACTTAGCTGAAAATGGAAGTCCCACCCTAACTGTGGGCAGCACCAACCAACAGGCTTGCAGCCAGGAAGGAATAAAAAAGGGTAAAAAGGAGGAACACGCACGTCCGGACTGCACCGTCACCTTCTGCCTTCCCTCTCCAGCCTTCCAGTGCAGACTCCTCAGCCTCCCAGCACAGGTCCCTTAAATACCCCATGCCTTGCATGGGGCTCTGTAGTGACTTCCAGGCCCTTAGCTTCTGCCTGGATCCTTCAGCTCTCCAGCCACCAGACAGCCCTTTTACACTCTACCTCTGACTCTGCAGGCAGCCACTATAAGCCTATTCTGTAGGTCCCCGAAGATATATCTGCTCCTCTAGTGGACTCTGAGATGCAGCACAGTGCAAAAGCCCTGGGTCCAATCCCCTGTGCCATCCTTAAGCACCACCAAGATAAAAACTATTGATCTGTTTGCCTAAGTCATAATTTTTTTAATTGCAAACATTACAATGCTGGGATAAAATAGTATAGTTTCTCTTCTAGGCTTCTGTGAATTATGAACATCTTTACTAAAATGTATGTCAGCATTTTCCTTTATATAATAAAATGTTTAGTAATTTTAGTACTTTGGCCAAATACTTTTTACATGCATCCCACATAAACTACAATAAGTGTCAGAAAAACACATTTGAGTCAACAATAATGACCTTAATTAATATCAATAGCCTTAACTGGTTAATATCACAACCTCAGTGAAATTAATGTCTAAACAGTATAAGTTAATGAAACCTCTGAGAGGGTAGGGAGCTAGATCCAATAGCTGAATGAAAGCTGAAATGCCACACAGGTGATGAGGACCTTATAGAATTTTAAAACATCCATTGTAGTTTTGCAATTAAGGTAAAACTTAAACATCATAAAAAATTATTTCTCATGTCTTATTAAAATCAAATAATCTATAACATGAACATGAAATTTAGAAATGTACAATTTCCTGATTTTTTTTATAATTTGGAAACCTGAAATATTAATGAGCAATTTCTTTACCACTCATTTTAGTAAAGATGTTCATAATTCACAGAAGCCTAGAAGAGAAACTATACTATTTCATCCCAGCATGTATGCCAACTTTCCTCCTTCATCCCCAAAGCAGACCACCTGAAAAAAATGTGCAATCTCACCATCATCAATAACGTCTTAGAACCTAAGGACTTCCCTTCATGCAGCCCCTGCCAGACAGCTCAGGTGCTGTCCTGCATCACTTATCTTCATGAATTTACCACAATGGTCATAGTACCTAAGAAACACTTTGTCATAGGAATAACTTAACTCTGGGCCGGGGAGATGCCTCAGTGGAATAAGCACTTCCCTGGCAAGCACATGGGCATGAGTTCAATCTCTAGTTCCACCAAAAAAAAAAAAAAGAAAGAAATAACTGAACTCTTAACAAAACTTACTTGTGAGTGTTAATCATGATATGTCATCTTGAACAGATTACTGAAGCCCATAGATTACCAAAGCAAGTCTAGCTCTCTGTGGCTGACTGACATGTAGGCCAGCAAACTGAGGAAAAGGCTTACCTGGTTATGGGTAGACCAACCAGTAGCTTGTACCACGGATCAAATAAAATAGGAAAGAAGATCCTTAGGAAATGTCCCCATGCTGAGGAGCTCCAGTCTTCCTGATGTGTGGCTCCAGCCTTTGCTGCTGTCACCTCTGAACGCTGCTGTCCAGGTCCCCAGCTGCGTTTCCCTTCAAAGCAGACTGACACCACCACCCTAAGCAAGTGTCCTGGTCTTCCACCTTGCACTGATGCTGCCTTCCTAAAGTTCCTAGTTCTGCTGCTTACATCTTATTGCAGGAGCAGTTTCTGGATTCCCCAGCTCTCCACCACACAGATGGCCCCTGCAGACATTCTCAACTCTAATTACAAAATCTGACACATAAGTACCCTTGCATAATAATGCATACTTTTATGTATTTAGGATAGGATCTACTACACAGATCAGACTTGTAGTGACCCGCCTGTTTTCAGCATCCCAAGCACTAGCACTATGGTGTGCACCACCATGCCCAATCTCAATCCCTGTCTCAGCATGCCCCTGGGGCAGGGCTGGCACAGCAAGCAGGGGTTCGAACCTAGCCACTGTGCTCTTCCTAAGCAGGTACTTTAATCCACTGAGCTATCTGGCTGGCCCCTAATAATGCATATTTTAACTGATTGTATTCTTCTAGATTACTATAATACAAGATATTTATTAAAATAAGAAAACAACAAAATTACTCATTTGAACCCCCACATAACCTGCTACAGTTCTTTCAGTGAAACCTTTCCTGAAGGTCTATGAACCAGATTAAACCATGTTTTACTTCTGCAAGCTATCTGCAAAGAGCTTTCAACATGCTTCAAAACAAAAGCACAACAAAATGTCTCCCCCCTTCGAAGGTCTTAGAAAACTTACACAGAACTTTAGAAAACACAACACATAAACTTGTGATTTATTTAAGTGTATATGTAAAGAAAATCCATGTTCTCATGATGTTGCTGTTGAAGTTTCATGTTCTCTTTAATGCGTCAGGAAGGCTGAAACAAAATTGTTATGGCTTTTACTGGAAATGTTCCCCCAAGGCTCATGGTTTGGAGGCTTGAACCCCAAAGCACAGTATTCAGAGCAGGGCCCCCACATTGGCTCACAAAGACTCTAATCTAAATTGATGGGCCACTGAGAACTGGGGACACCTAAAAGGGAGGGGCTCATCAGAGAGACTGGGTCCTCTGAGGTGTGCTCTTCAAGGGTATACTGTCCCCAGCTTCTGTCTCTTCCCTCTTCCCCTCCTCTGCCTATCCCTCACCCTGGCCTCAACAACATGAGCAGCTTTGCTCTATCATATTTTTCTCTCTGATGGGGAACAGCCTTACCACAGACTACAGCAGAGCCAAATGGCCATGGAGTGGAACTTCTGACGCTATGATCCAAAATGAACATGTTCTCCTTTAATAGGCATTTTTCTCATTGTTAAGTTGGTTGCTTACATATTTTGTCTCAGTGATGAGAAACCAAATAATACAATCATGTCAGTGGTGCCAACTCAGAAAATACGAAATGAGGCTGAAACCAGGCTACTCCACTTCATGCTGCTGTGACACAATACCACAGAATGGCTATTGTATGGTAAAATTCATTTGTCTCTTGCTTCTGGAGGTTGTGAAGTCTCAGGTGAAAGGGAGCATCCACTGTGAGTCTTCTTGCTGTGTTACAGTATGGCTTAAGGCTTCCCTTGGAGGAGAGAGAGCTAAACAGGAGCAAACCTATTTTATATGGAGTGCACTCTCCATAAAGACATGAACCCAGTCATGAAGGTACAGACCTCACAGCCTAATCAATTCTTGAAGCTCCTACCTCATAGCACTATTGCACTGGGCATTGTTTCTAACAGATGAACTTTGGTCGACAAATCAAACTAAAGAAACTGATCAGGTCACCTGGTGAAAACTATTAACCCCAACAATTATGTTTGTGTAGTTGCTTACCTGTTAATTTTCAAATTGAATGTTAGGGCTTCATTTTTGAAATTGCAACCAAATTTCAGAAAGATTTCTCAGTGCATGTTTTCATCTCTCTTCTAGGAACACCATATTTTTAAAAAAATTATAAAATCATTGTTATGTAAAAAGAGTTAGGGGTTATGCTTAATCATTTCTCTATAGTGCATAACTGAACTCAGTAAGATTTGTGGCAACCTCTTACCTAGGGCTTAATTCATTTCTCCTTATAAAGGTGAGAGAAATACAATTAAGTCTCTGTTAATGGTGGACTTTCTTAAATTAAAAAAAAAAGACCACCCTCCCTGAAGAACCTAAATCCTTTAATTGCATCAAAACGTCTTAAAACTAGAAGCAGAAATTTAATAAAGGGATAAGAGGATTAAAAGAGTAAAGAACATGACACAATTAAATTTTGAGTCCTAGCACACAGAGCAAAACTTACTACTCCTACTAAAATTTAAACCCCAACAGACCTAGACAGAATCTAAAGTATATAACCAGTAGTCAACCAAATGTCTGTTCTGACATGAAAGAATCTACATGTATAATGCACACATATTTTAAAACCATATTTGTTCATAGCAAATAAAATAATTCCTTAGCTTAATATTTGGTAAATGGTATCTTTTCCCAATAATGTAGCCCCACTACAGAATCAAAATTTTCTTTTGCATTTTGCACAGTGGAGGATAAAGTTGGCTCAAATCAGCAAACTGACTATAATAACATACCAGTAGATGGGACAAAGAACAGTTTAGTGGTCCATATGTTAATGGACCTAAATTTACATGGCCTAAATTTCAGTGTGAAACATGTGAATTAAAACTTCTTTTTTCTTTTTTTTTTTTTCTTTTTTTGAGAACGAGGGATTGAACTCAGGCCTTCACACTTGCCGGGCAAGTGCTTATTCTACTGAACCATCTCTGGAGCCCTTCTTTTGGATCTTAATTGGGGTAATTTAATAACTACTAATACTTTTTGATAAACAACAGAAAAACATAACCAATTTTCTTACATTTCTGAACACTTCCTTTGAAAGATCTGTTCATATGTAAAGTCCATTATAATGTACAATTTTAAAATGTGGCTGTTTTGTATATTTCTTAAACATTACTTCTATTTTTACTGATAAAGAGCTTCAGAATCCCAGTAATTACAAACTATGCACAAAGACAAGCACATAATAATTATGAAAAACATCTTTGTCAAATATGTATGTTTTTGTCCATTAAAATCTAGAATATAAAAGGAGTTACTGTATATATGTTTGTTATTAAAACAAATTATTTCCTAATAGCATTAGCATATAATTGGCATTCTCCATTCCGTGAGAGGAAGCTAAAGGTTAATTAAAACATATTACCTTACCAGATGCCAAAGGTAACTAATGAGGTGGATGTAAAACTAATAAACCTTGTTTATTTTCCATACACAAATCTATATGCCAAACATTACTCACTTCTCTCTAATCCTCAGTGGAGAAGGGTGTTTAATATTACCATTCTGATTGTAATCAGAGATGCTGATAGGTTCTGAGGGACAATGAATGCAAGTTCTGACTCTACAAACTCTTTTTTAAAGTACTGTTTCAAGCAGAAAATAAGAAATGTATACAGGAACCAAGGCTGCCATCTCTCAACTCTTACACATGAACCCTGGATACACACAGTTTTGTCTTTAGAAATCACTGACTTTTGATCAATGTGACACAAAACATCTAATCATCAATAGGCTGCAAATGCTTCTATGGCACAGACGTGCCATAACTTAGAATGTCAAATCTTAAGTTACTTTAGCTGCCCCTGTCTAGTTCACTTCGAACCCCAGCTAATGCTTTCAGAACACCAGATGCTAATGCATCCGAAGCTCACTATGCACTGTGGTTAAATACTGCAATTTGAGCTTTCTTGGTACAGCTGCTCCTGCATTTGGATAATTAGTATTCTATGAAATGAAAACAGACAGAAAGATAGCTTCACCCCATTATTTCCTTATTTAAGGAAAGACTATAGAAAATTGCTATAAGCAATACAGAGACATTTTATTTCCAGTGGCTAAAAGTATATCATCTATACCTGAAAAATCCTCAGTTTTCCAGGTCTATTTAGTTTGTTTTGTATTCCTATTCTTCACAGTTAGATTATTGTTATTTTACTTTGTAAAATATAAAAAATAAGATAAAAACTACAATTAATTCTCAGTTTAATTTTTTTAACATTACTGAGACAGCAGAAGTCATGCTGGGCAGTTGACAGGAAAGCACATGATTCCCAACGTCTAAGTGCACAGACAGATGACCAGCTGAACTCAGGTGTCACAGCCACTGGCTTTTGTCATTGTTATTGTTCTTCTAATCCTTTCAATTTACTATAGCATCTGTTCTTTTCAAATTGCTTCTCTACGCCTCAGAGCCACACCTCCTGGCATATTAAGCTTTTACTATACTAGAATGCAACTTTTTACAGCAATTATTTAGTAATACTGGCTCCCCTAATATGAGCTGAAATGATAGAACTTACATACAAATGTACACTCTCTTTATTAAATAATGTTATAATTTTAACATAAAGGAGAAAAATGCAGTGCCAAAATAATTCCAGATTTTATGACATGGTGTGGGAAAACTGTGACATTTAACAAAAATTAAAAACACAATAAAGTACAGGAGTTATATTAAGTATTTTATTTTATTTTTTTAATTTTTTAATTTTTTGGTATTTTTAGGGAAGGGTCTACAGGGTGTTCAGGATCTCACTACTAGATCGGACTCATAGTGATCCACCTGTTTACAGAGTCCCCATGGCTGGGTTTACAGGCACATGTCACCACGCCCAGTCTCAACTGCCATCTCAGTGCACCTGGAGTGCAGGAAGCAGGGCTGGTATGGCACACCTGGGGATTGAGCTTCCGGCCTGTGGGCCTGCTTGCAGGCACTTCAATCTCCTGAGCTACCTAGCCAGCAAGGATTTAAAAATAAGTTATTTTACTTATCATTGAGATCTCTTTTCATGCTTTTTGATAATATTTTATTCTAGATCTGCCGAACAATACAGCAACAGTAGACTCTCTGTGTTGTGTATTTCACACTACTTTCTTTGCTTTTGCAGTTTTTTCTATAGTGAATTTTTTTTTTAACTACACTGAAGTTGAAAATGCTTTATTACACTAGGCAGACACTAGTTTCTAGGTCACTAATTTGAGATAATGTGCTTAATCTTTTCACAGAACTACTTCTTACACGCTGGTCTCTTCTCACACCTTTCTGTAAATTCCCCAGTATGGCACCACTGTCCGGTGACCCCTGCACCCCAGGCAAGCCACGCAGAAGTGGCCCTGCACCGGGAGCCTGGCAGGCCACACAAAGCCAGCACCACCTCCGTGTCCACTCCTGCCACAGCTACTGCCAGCACTGCCTGCCCTTAGGAAAGCTGTCCGTGGCTAATTCATCCTAGAAATTTGGTAAAAACAGAATGGAAAAAATGCATGCACATGTCCATCCCAATCCCCCTAATTTCACAAAACATGTCTATTCTTGTAACTTTAGTGTCTCGTATCAGGATGCGAACTCCATGCACACAGATACCTCGCCTGACAATGGTACTGTCCACTGGTGTGGAGCACGGTGTGTGATTCCAAATAGATGCTGGGCTCTCAGCAAATAAGCCAGATGACCAGAGTGAAAATGGAAATATCAAGAGCAAATTTAAAATGAGAACCTTTACGTTGAACTAGATGAAACTAAAACATTGTGGAATGAGATATGCTTTGATCTATCTCATGTCTTTATGCCTTTGCCATGTAAGAATGCTTAATTTAAAATTAGTGTTTGTGTCTGACTTATTTCACTTAACATTAACTTCTCCTATTACATGCATGTGCCTATGAATGCTTAAACATTTCACCATTTGTCTTATATGAAAACTTCAAAATAAACAGAGGAATATAGAAGAGAGACAAGTAGAAAGTAAAGTTCAAATAACTCTCTAATTCTCTGTTCCACTGTTTCAAAAATATTTCAACAAATATGTTAACTTATTTCATTTATACTACTAGTTTCTCTTAATTCACTGAAAAGGAAGTTTTGCTCAACTATCTGTCTTTTTTGTGAGAGTGTTCTGGCTATGACATGTACTCTGAGCAACACTTTGGCCATTCTTTTAAGACTCTGATATACAGTATATTAATTATTGCTATTCTGTAAAAAAGAAAAAAATATTTTGACCCTTATGAGTGTAAACTTAATGTCTAAAATTATGGAGCCATTTGAAGTGACTTCAGGATGGCCATACAAGTTATAAATCAAGAACTTAAAAGCTGTAACTGAAAACACACACCTAAATATTCTATTCAGATTTCCCACTTATGCAACTGCCATCTCCTTAAAAAAAAACTTAAATTAGAAAATAATGATACAATTATATCAAATTGTATCAATGATAGTTTATATCAAATACACTGAAAACAATGGCATAGATAATACAGAAGCAAAATTCTGTTTCTTTGACCCTCCATACCTCTGCTATCTCCTGTTACCATTCTACTCACATATCAAGAAACAATGTACACACACACACACACACACACACACACACACACACATATACACACATGGTGTTTTTCATATTTACACATTTCTAGCCTTTAATTTAGGAACACCTTATTCTACCCAGATGTAGTGAGAAAACAATCTTTAGCATCCAGTATTAGGCCTGTGCTATTCCTGTGGCGCCAGCTAAAGTTGCCACTGCCACCAGCGGTCACCAGGACCTGATGCTCATGTCCCAGGACATCTCTGGACTGACTGCATCCTTTGGAAACAGCCAGAGCCAGGGGACCAGGGATGGGGGTAATAAATGCTATAGCTCTAAGTCTCTGTTTTGGTGGTGAAACAACAGATAATGAATATCTGCACACACACACACACACACACACACACACGAGTAACACAGGGCTACTACTGGATGCTAAAGTCCTGGGGCAGGACTGGAGATACAACAGATAATGAATATTTCTCAAAGCAACTACTTCTTAGAGTTTTCCATAGCAGCAACTTCTTAGTTGCTTCTCACCTGTCTTCTTACCTGTCCTCATTTGCATAAAGATCTCCCTGCTTTTATCAAAAACCAGAGAGTTCTATAGCAAACTTTGTGTCTAATATTGTGTTTCCTTTAAATATGCCTAAATAAAATGATCTTACAGCTGATGTCTAATGAGTCTACCAAGTGAGTTAAGCAAAATCCCTGATAACAATTTTATTTTTAAACTTAAACAATTTGGAAGACATGGTATTTTATGACCTTCATATTTCTCTCAAGTAACTAAACTATAAAAGCCAAAGCAATATTGAAAGTGAAAATCTTTTTGTCTTATAAACATTTCATGTCAAAAAGCCTCATGGCTCTAAAGAACGCAGCTCGGGTTCCTGCAAACAGCCTTGGCATGCATGCTTGCTGTCCTGGGAAGCACTATGCTTAATAACTAACTGCAGGTTAGGCTTAAACTGCTCAATGAAGCACACAAAAACTAACTTCCCTTAAAATTCTCTTTAAATCATTTTTTAAAATATTTTTCTTCTCCTTTTTGATAGTATACCCCTGCTTGTTATATAAATGATCACACATACTTCACAGATGATTTCTCCGCTGAGAAGGCACAGAGCATCGGGGCAGGACTACAGACACAAACACCAGTTGTCATTACACTTGATCTTAGCCAAAAGGCTGAGTTGTGGAATGCTGGACTGTGTTGGATTGTGTTGTCGAGTTCAAGCACCTAAGTTAGTTCAATGACAATGGAATGCCCACCTTTGACAGGTGTAGACAAAGAAAGGGGTATAGAAAGAAAAAATCATGTGTACAGACAGTACAGTTGGGATAGATAATGCTGTGCTTCTACATAATCCTATGAGAGGCAAGATCTGCACTAATGGTGGTTGGACAGGATATTATATCGGCTTCTAGTACTATGGTCATCCACTAGAAAAATAATTATGGAAATTTTGATATAATTCAGGTATAAAAAATAAGATAAGTAAACAGCTACACTCTTAATTTACTGATAAGAGACATCTGCTATAATAATGTCTGTAAGTATAATATCATGTATGCACTTTGTACGATACCAAAACAGTATGAAAACAGTTTGCAATGTATTAATTTCTCGAATCTGTCTTGTTATGGTGTCTTAAAACTGTCTGATTGATATTTGTACTTCAATAAAATAAAAAATAAATTTAAAATAAAATAAAATAAAATAAAAATACACCAGCTGTCTTACAAACGCAATCTGCAGGGCATCTGGTACTCTGCAGCAACTGCACTTGCTAATGTGCTTCCTGATGTTTCCTGAGGTTGGTGCTTACACACACATTCTTAGTTGAGAACTTTCCCTGGGTGTCTTTACAGTGCATCCAAAGCAATCAAAACTCAGACAACAGAGATAATTGATACCATTTACCTCATCACATAGATCAGTCTGTTATACTCTGTGGTATCAGACTAGTTTTTACATATTTAAGTTAATACTACTGGATCCTGAATCAACCCAGAGAGCAGGCCCAGTGTGGAACCCTTCAGCAGAACTCCCTGCAAAGAGGGTAAAGGGAAGACCCACTCAGCTGATTCAGGAGCAGAATGTCTTGCGAGAGCGACACAAAGGGTTCACCTGAAAGGCTGCAGCAGGAAGAACTGCAGCACAGCAGCCAGACCCAAGCCACACCCAACTAGAGGAGTCTGAACTTCCTAGATCCAGACATGGTGGTACTAAGGTAATAACTCTATCTAAGCTCTACACCAAAGATCAAAAGTCAGGGATATGCAAAATGTCAAAGAGAAGGAACAAAAAGTAAGTAGTCTCAGGCCCCGAGTCCACCCAGTACAAATGCAGAAGACACTAGCATAGAAGAAATTGGAAATCACACACCTGAAATCTCTGAAATAATAGCGTTGGAAGTAAAGAAACAACTGCAGAAAGGTATAGAAAAGATCAGATCAGAAATAATTTCAGAAGTAAAAAAAATAGTGATAACTATAATCAAAGAAGTACTAACTGCTTCTAAAGAATACACTCATTAAAAAATAGAGCAGAATATAAAATGATAAAACCCCTGAATAAGCAATATAGGAAAGAAATAGAATGTATGAAACAGATCCAAAGTGATATACAGGAAATTAAAACCTCAACCACAAGCTGGCAAATCCATTTGAGTGAAAGTGAAAATAGACTTTCTGACCTTAAAGACACCACTGCAGCTAGTGAAAAAGTAAGCAAAGATCTCTTAAAAACAACTAGGATGCAGGAAAAAATAATTCAACACCTGAAAGACAATGAAAAGATGAACAATGTGAGACTAATAGGCATCAATGAGAAGGAAGGGGTCAATACAAATGATATAAAAAGAATATGGGTAGAAGTAATAGCAGAAAACTTCCCAAATATGGGGCAATAATCTGATATTCAGAGAACTGAAGCATATAGAACTCCAAACAACATAAACCCAATTAAAACCACTCCGAAGCAGCTACACTCTTAATTCACTGATAAGAGATATCTGTTAAAATAATATATGTAAATATAATATCATTTATGCACCTTGTACAACACCAAAACGTTATGAAAACAGTTTGCAATGTATTAATTTATCGAATCTGTATGGTTAAGGTGTCTTGAAACTGTCTGATTGACATTTGTACTTCAATAAAATAAAATAAAAATAAAAAGTAAATAAATAAAATTAAAAAAAAAAACCACTCCAAGACATATAATAATCAAGATCCCAGATATTCAGCACAGGAACAGAATACTAAAAGCCGCTAAAGAAAAATAAATAAATAAAAACAGATCACATTTAAAGGAAAACCCATAAGAATAATGGCAGATTTCTCTTCACAAACCATCAAGGCAAGAAGAGCATGGAGCAAAGTATTTCAAGTCTTGCAAGAAAACAAATTTCAACCCAGACTGATATACCCTACCCTGCAAAACTCTCTTTCAACTACATTGGAGAAGTAAAATACTTCCATGACAAAGAATAACTAAAGAATTTCATGATGATAAAGCCAAGTCTACACAGACTACTAAATGATGTTCTAGAGAGGGAGCAAAATGATCACAACCCCATGAATGAGAATGGAAAGAACCCACCAAATAGGGTAAACAATTAAACACAGGAGAATAAGAGGTATACAAGAGTAGTCTTTCAGTTATTCTTTTGTATATAGCAGCAAAATATTTCCATTAGCACACTCTACAAATGGACTTCTCTTGCACCCTAAGAGTCATGATTCCATCCAGGTCTACAGGGTGGATTTCAAGGAAATAGCTGTAGCTCAGTCCCACAAATGACATCTGGCCACCAGGAAGTGTCATGGTCATTATCCATGTCCACAACACACTAGAACTGTGTGCGATATCCTATCCTCAAACTGTCAGAAGTGATGGCCATTTATTTGTCATTCCAGTATTGATCTTATGATTTATTCTTAGTACTTCTTTACTATCATGAAAACATTTTCAGTGCAATTGTTTTGAAACACTTAATTTTGAATTAATTAGTATTTAATTTTATGAATATTGCTTAATCTTAATTTTTGTTTTAAGATTTATACTATATCTTTGAATTATAATTTATCTAAAAAACATCATATGATATCTTCTCCTAGTATTAGAAACTTTAAAAGTATATTTCCATTTTCTGTTGACTTAATATTACTTCTTCTCTGTCCTTTATATAAACACACATATATATGAAAAAAATACATGTATAACCCGATGTAAGATTAGTACTATGTCATAGAAATCTTCAGTGACCTTCTAAATAAGGGTTCATCTAATATATTTTATAC
>PVKA01006665.1:59415-82391 GCA_004027165.1 Ctenomys sociabilis | reverse complement strand
GCCTCCAAATAAACCCAAAACTAGAACAGGAAGGATCTCTGACTGTAACATGGTTATTTTTAAATCATAGTACTTTTGTTGTATATACTGTAGCAACTAGCAATTATATTTTTAAATTTCTGATTAAAAATGTTAAGTATTCTCATGAGATTTTATATTTTAGTGAGTAGAATGGTACTCGTATAAATTAGTACAATATTTACTAGAAGATTTTTTTGTAAACCTGAAATTTTTCTGTGTGTTATAACTGTTCTCTGTGAATACTTTAAATATTTACATGGAAATATTCACATCCATTTTCTTACTGGATTTTAAAGATGAGGTGTAGTGTCCAGATGGTTCACTACTTACCTTTTCATTTGTTACATCATAGGCAACTTTCTTTCTTATTTAAAGCATTTGCCATTGTATAGACATATTTATTTAGTAACATCTTTATTCATGAACATTTAGAGTGACTTTAACTTGTAATTATTAAAATAATTATGTAATTCATATTCATTTCTGTCACTTAATACTTTTGGATGGTTGCTTCCAGGATAAATTTCTGTGTGTATTTAAAACTTTGCTGAACACTATTCCCTTACCTTTAAAACATTTCTGATATTGAACTGTCTAGGGCAGAATATGAGATTCTTTTTAATACTATTTTGTCAATTTTCAACATAGAATTATATTTATGAGTAACAACAATTTCTGTATAGAAATATCAATGATGTGGAAAACGAAGGAAATAAAATTTCACTTATTAGTTTGTTTTGTTTGTGGAAACAGCTTTTCACTATGTAGTTCAGGTGGGTCTTGAACTTGCCTCAAGCTCTCAAGGGTTGGGATTACAGGTATGTGCCACCATGCCCAGTCAGTTTTTAAGTTTTAAAAAGAAATCTGTATTGACACATTCTGTATCCTGATTTTAAAAGTTGTCTTTCTGATTTTCACTCGACTGGGGAAGTAAAGGTAAGAGGCTACCTCCAGCCCCAGTTAAAATCTGTGAGCCTGTAAGTATCATTTTGTGTTTAATGGTGTACACAGGCCTGAGTGAAAATCTGAATGTATTAACAGGTGTAGTTTTTAAAATTCAGTTTTCCTTTCACTTTCAGTCTTGAATCATTTAGCTGTATCTCAGCCTGCCTGACTAGTGTTTAAATGTAAATATGTCACATCCATTTATATGGCTCATGTATTTTTAGACTTGCTCTTTCTTTTTCTAAGATTATGTTATACTGCTTTGAATGTAGAATAAATGTTACAAAGTATAATAATGGGATCTCTTAATTTGTATTCATTTGCAAATAGTGACGAGTTAATGAAGAATTTGTCTAGATTTTGTCTTTTCTAAGCAAGGTCAAACAAATAAAATAAGGTAGTGCTAGAGAATCTCTTATCTGTTGAAATTTCTGAGCCTGTAGATTCTTTGTAACTTACCAGTTTTTCTCTTCAAAAGTAAAATTTAATTTTAGGGAATATTAAAAATTAAAGAATATGGGCATTTATGTGGAGAGATTTGGTTTTAAAATATCTGTTCCTCACAAGCTTAATATGGTTTCCCTTATATGAGAAACCAAAATTAAAAATAAAGAAAAATATATAGTAAAAGATAGTAGGAAGTAGAAAGATAGGTTTTCTTAGAGGGTTGGGGAGGGAAGGATAAAAGGAAATGACAAAAGAATTAAGCTCTGTCATCTGTACCTACTGCCTCTGTGCAAGGGGGATGAACATGTACTGCAAATATTTGCTAATAAAAATTTTAACGTGTCTGTGCCTTAAATTACTGCTAATTGATGAAGGCCCATCTCTTGAAAGTTGAGATTTGGTGCTACCCTAGGACAGTATGAAAGGATAGAACTCACATGCTTCCTACACGTAAACAGGAAACAAAATTCATTTATAGTACAGGAGTAGAGATAATGCAGGACTTTAGCCAGAAGTCATGAAAATATAATTGGAACAGTTGCCCTCAGGGGTGTTACGGTTTCATTCATTTAATGAATGAAATTGAGGATTTGGAGAGATTTCTTGTAAATAATGGGAGAGTGAGAAGGAGAGGGGAAGAATGGCTATGGAGCCTTATATGCTTGCATCTGAATCTGTTCTCAGCTTTTGTATTGCTAATTCAATCTTTAAAATTTTTCCTAAGAAATTCTAGATAAGATTTTAATGTAGATAACAAATATACTTTTGTGAGACAGTTGATTAAGAACAAGTCCAGCTTAGAAAATGTGGAAACCTACTTTTTTTTTTTTTGTGGCACCTGGGATTGAACCTAGGACCCTGTGCTTGCCAGGTAGACGCTTATTCTACTGAGCTATCTCCGCGGCCCTGAAACCAACTTTTAAATGTAGGGTTATTTATAGGGCTGGAACTTATAATCTGCCTGCCTCAGCTTGCCAGAGTGCTGGGGTTACAGTTTTGTGCCACTATGCCCTGCTGCCGAAGTCTTTTAGAAGTTGGTACAGCTGTATTACTTCAGCAACTTCTCTGGGCAGTTTTCATTGTTAGTTTGATCACTTCACCAGAAGGTTCTTTTTAGTCTTGTGCCCAGGCTGCATGTGGTTTACTTTAAAAAATGAAGGCATTTCATACTGTCTCTCAAATAAATGTTTGTTTAAAAAAAAAAAAAAAAAAAGGAGTAATAAGTGAAAAAAAGAGACAAGGAAAAAAAAATTCACAAGACTGTCCTGCTACAATGCTGTATCTGGTTAGATTTCTAAATCTCTGTAAAAATATGTAATTGTTTATTCATATTTTCTAAAATATTTTTTAAAAATTCTTTTCTTCATATTCTGCAGGGACTTAAAGTTTAACATATCAATACTTGATGGAAAATACCTGTTTCATGTTATGCCTAAGATGTTTGATATTCAGGCAATTAGGTTAAACCAACTGCATATGTTGTAGGTTAATAATAAGCTTCCCTTCTGGAGGGTTAACAACCTAAGTTTGCAGAACAAAAATTAGAGAAAAGAAAGGGCTGCAAGGTCAGCCAACATTTTGACCCTAGCTTTTCAAAGTCAGTGAAGACTCAGAACATAGGAGAACTTATACTGTAACATCATGGAACTCAGTTGTGTCTCAAATTTTCTGATCAAGGAGATTATGGGGCCAAAGAGGAATGTGATCCATGATGTAGAGTGTGCCTAAGGAGAGTCACATGGAGAGAAAACATTCTCACAGGCTTTCACAGAGAGCAAATTGGTCAGCAATGGCCGTGACTCATCCACATGGCTGACACTGACAAAGGATCTACAAACTGCGGTACAGGGTTTCAGGGTAAATCCTGAGGGGATTTGACTGCCCTCAGGATACAAAGGTTAAAATACTTGTTATATAGGTCTTGCTTTATCTTGATCTTAACCAGCAGAAAAGTATAAAAACAAGGTATAAAAAGTAAAGCCATAGTAATAGGCTGAGCTGTAAAAGGCTCAAGTCAACAACTTCTGACATTGCCAGTGCAACAGATAACCCACTACTTTTATGGATTACTGGAATATATTGGAATATTTTGCTGAATTCATGCACCTACAATATTTAAATGACAGTGGAATACCCTTCTCTGAGAAAACTAAACAAAAAAAAGGGGATACAAATGAAGGACCATTTGGTATCTGAATATTCAAAATAGGATAGATATGCAGCTACATTGTCTTAATTCAATGAATAGAAAGATTTGTTCTAATAGTGTTTGTGGACAGGATATCATGTCTGAATCTTGTACTATGATTAACCACTAAAAAGACAACAATGTGCCATGTCTTAATTATTGAAACTATCCTACTAATCGGTTTTAAAACTGTCTCATTATTATTTGTTTCTTAAATTTATTATTATTTTTTTTTGCGGAACCAGGGATTGAACTCAGAGCCTTGTGCTTGCCAGGAAAGCACTTATTACACTGAGCCACCTCCCTGGCCCCTCTCAATAAAATTATTAAAAAACAAAAACAAAAAGGAATCATTTAACTTGAGGCATTCCTCATTTAATACCTGAGCTTTTTATTCCTGCTAGTAGAACCTTATTTGAATTGGTCATTAAATGAGGAATTACATATAGACCATATATACATTACAATACTTAGAATGAAGAAATGGTTAAAGGACACTCCAGCTTGATACCTTTGCTTTTGGGGGCATAATTCTTAAATGCAGCACTGTCCTGTATAACAACATAAAACTGTAGGTACTGTACTGTGCAGTATAGTTAGCAAAATAACAGTACTATGTAAACAAGGTGTACTGCACAAAAGAAGATACTGAGGCTCTATAAACAAAATTTACAGAACATACCACAAAAGGAAAAAAAAAAAAGATGGGTTTTAAGTGCTAGGGGCAGATCCTGAGTTGGAACAGTGCACATTAGTCATTAAACAAATAGATTCTTTTCAGCTGGAAGGAGTATCTTCCAGTAATTTGCCAAAATGACCAACACAAAGGGCTAGAGGAAGGGAATCCAGGCCTTCTCTAGGCCTTCTGGAAAACACAAGGCTGTTCCTTTGTCCACATACTTGCAAATCTACAAAAAGGGTGATGTTGTAGACATCAAGGGAATGGGTACTGTGCAAAAAGGAAGGCCTCACAAGCGTTACCATGGCAAAACAGGAAGAGTCCACAATGTTACCCATTGCTGCTGGCATTGTTGTAAACAAGCAAGTTAAAGGCAAGATACTTGCCAAGAGGATTAATGTGGGTATTGAGTATATTAAACACTCAGAGTCTTTATAGCTTCCCAAAATGTGTCATATAAAATAATCAGAAAAAGAAGAAAGCGAAAGAGAAAGGTATCTGGGTTCAGCTGACTATTCGTCAGTCTGCCTTGCCCAGAGAAGTACACCTTGTGAGGACCAGCGGGCAGGAGCTGGACTTGCTGGAACATGCTCCCTTTGAATTCATGGCATAAGCTGGGGATGTAGCTTTGTCTCTCAGCACCTAAGTGCTGCTAAGTGTTTTTTTGGTTCTACTTAAAAATAAAAAGAATCATCCAGTGTTGTAAGGATGGTTTTCTTCGTTAAACAGGTGTGTGGTGCTGTTTTACCTCAGATTTTTTTTTTTTTTTTTTTTACATTGCAAAATGTTTTTGCAATGTTTTGGTATCGTACAAGGTGCATACATGATATTATACTTACATTATTATAGCAGATGTCTCTAACCAATGAACTAAGACAGTGTAGCTGTATACTTATTTTTTTTATCAGAAACATATTTGGAACAAATTTTCACAGTACGTAGTATTTGTGTCCAGTCTTTACTCTTTAGTGTTTTTCTCACTGAAAAATATTGCTGAGGTATTATGTAGGAGTATATACAAATGTCTGAATATTTATGAAGTATTTATATTGGCTTGAAGATCCTATAAATCACCATGGGGAAAAGATGTGTCAAAATAATGGAAGTCACTGCAGTTAAATACACTGAAGTCCGTTTCAGTTGAATACATTGTTTAAAGAAAAACAGCACATGCTCTATGGCATTGTTGCGGTCAGTGACACACTGCCTGTGGTGGTGGTCCCATAAGCCCATATCACCTAACCATGTCATAGCCACCATCATTCCTGTATATATGTACGTTCTGTGACGCCTGCACAGGGGCGCATTTCTCAGAATCACCGTCCTTAGGCCGTGCAGAACTGTATTGCGGTTCTTCCAGCCAATTAATCTTTAGCCTCTGCTCCAAGGTGCCTGTCCTAGTTGCTCCTGATGCTTCAGTCCTCCTGTCTCACCAGTAGTCATCTTGGAGTAGCCCAGATTTGAGAGCCAGAGGGCAGGACCTGCCCAGGACCCAGATCCACGCAGAGCTTCAGGAGCTCTGCCTCTCCAGGCCCCACAGCAGCCTAGTGCTTGCTGTTCCGATCGCTGCTCTCTCACCTACAAGCAACAAAGGAGGCGTTGAATCTAAGGTGAAATTATTAAAGCAAAAGAGAAGAAGAAAAGATTGCAAGTATTAAATAAATATTAGTTAAAAATTCTGAAATAAAGTACACAAAAATGAATAAGACAGTAAAAATATGTATATCAGAAGATAGTAGCAGGGTGTGGTGGTGCACACCTGTACTTCCAGTAACTCTGGAGGCTTGGTAGGAGGATTGCTTGAGCTTAGTAGTTTGAGGTTAGCCTGGGCAGCACTGCAAGACCTGGTTTCAAAGAATAAAAAGTAAAACAACCCAGAAATCAGAAAAAGAAATACTAAATAAAATGTGGTTAAAAGAACAGCAGAAGAGTTAAGTAATGCTAAATTTAGGTTTAAAATATAACTGAAAGAATCTATTAGAAAGATTGAACCAAAATAAAATGTGCTATAAAGGGAATTCAGGAAGTAATGCACCAGTCCAAGGATGAGCCCCACCCAGTTTCAAATAGTGGCCTGTGGGTTGAAGCAACTATAGATAGCTATAGTTTCTAATTCTGTCAGCTTCCTGAAACAGGAATTCTGCAGAAAGAGTGGATGTCTATTGTGGAAAGTCCTTCTGGCAGATAGTTTCCTTCCCCTGTCACCCAAGTTGATCTTTTTCTTTGTCAGAAATCTCATTTTTTGTTAGCCTCTATTATTCCACTAAATATAAATGTACTGTTTCTTGACTTCTTTGAGGACTGAGTTGGTCTGACTTACTTGGGTAGCCCCAGATAGTGAGAGGAAGCAGTCAATAATGTTTATGGATAAAAATTTGAATCTTCTGTCCTTTGGTTCTTGTCTGTTATATGCCAGAGCAAGTGTTTACTTGTTAGCAAGAGCTACTGTCATGTTTAGTTACCATATTTAGCCCAGTGATTTTTTTTTTTTTTCCTTCAAAACTGTCTAGCAAAACCAACCTTCTATTAGCCTCAAAGCGAAGCAAAAAAACCTTGCTAATTGAGCAGCAGTGACCTGGAGCAGGCTCAGCAGAGTTGCCTATAAAGGCTGGGAAGGGCATTCCTTTGGGCTTTATGAACTGCTGGTCTCCATCACAAGCACAGTGCTCAGCTCTGGCTTCTTCGAGCAGAACACAGATCAGGCCCAGATCTGTGGGGTCCAAGTCAGAAGATAGTTGGGGTGTGCTGGTGCACTCCCATTGTTCCTGTTACTCAGGAGACCACCTGAGCTGAGGTGACTGAGGCCAGCCTGGGCAGCCCAGTAAGACCTGGGCTCACAAAAGAAAAGAATAATAATAAACCCCCAAAACTCAGAAAGCAAGAAATGCTAAAGAAAATGATGCTTCAGATAGAATATGGTAAAGAATTTTGCTAATATCAGAGAGCTATGTGTAGGTAATTTACCAGGGAAACAGACTGGAAATTTTCAAGAAGTGGTCAAATATCAAAGTTATTTGTATTTTTCTGTGATTTCCCTTGGAATAGTGTTTTATATGAGCTAAGTGCTCAGTAAATGTCAATTTGATAAGGGATTCGACTATATCATGTGTCCTCCCAGGGCTTCAGTTGCATCCTATAAAATATGAGAGATTATGACAAGTGACCATAAAGTCTCAATAGCTTTAAAAAACCCCTGTGATCCTGTGACTGTTTTTGAAGGCCAGGTGGGTTTTTCTTTAAAGATAACAGTCTTTATCTTTGATATATCTTGCCACATTTCCTTTATGTCCTTAGTATTCTTGGGTGGAGTTCTAAAGTGATAGCTTTTATTAATTATTTTGTTTAATGAACCTTTTTGTTAGAACTCGTTGTCTACAAGGGTATAACTATACCTTCTACCCAACCTACCCCATCTTGTCATGTATATGGATAAATACATATTTTTATCAGTTTTTAAAGCACACAATTTATTGAGCCTTTCTCTTTTTTTATTTTTAATTTTTCTCTTTTCTAACATTGTGGCCCAGGGATACAGCTCAGAGGCATAAGCGCCTGCCTGGCGAGTTCAGATGTCCGAATTTGATCCCTGGTATGGAAAAAAAACAAAAACAAACCTAGCTATGGAGTTAACCCAGATAATCTCTGAGTTGGTCTGACTTACTTGGGTAGCCAGATTCTTTATAGATAGATGTCAGGCAACATGAAGATTAATGCATCTGTCTCATTTTCCCCCAGTTCTTTTTCAGACTTTGTTTTCCTAATTCTTTAACAAAGCCAACACTCCATCATTGACTTTTTTTTATTTCCAGAACTGGGGATTGAACTCAGGCCCTTGTTCAGGGAAGCACTGATTCCACTGATCCATCTCCCGGCCCCATCATTGACTTTTTAAAATAGTACTCCAAAAGAATATTACATATTACAGATGTAATTATATTTTATGTAAATTCTTTTACTTGGATTTTCTTTTGATAGGTACTTGTTTCTAAAGAGTAATTTAAGGTTCAGCAGCTCCTTGCTGACTTCTTACACTACCCTCAAGAGAAAGTATAAGCTGGTATATATTTCTAGTCTACTTGATGATGAAACTTTAAAAATGTAAAGGAATATAAAAATGCCCCCATATTTCTTACGCTTTGGCTTCTCTTATTCTCTACTTTACTGACATACTAGTCCTGATCTGAAGCATGTTTTAGAGTTATTCTTCTTACATTTTCGTGTGCTTAGGAATCACTTAGGGAATCTTATTTATTTATTTTGTATTTAGTACAGAGTCTACAGGGTCTCACGTCTCACTTATGTAGATGAGACTTGCAGTGATCCTCCTGTTTACAGCCTCCCAAGTGCTGGGATTACAGGCTTGTGCCACCACACCCAGTCTTAAAGAATCCTATTTAAAAATGGGTCCTATTTACTAGGTGTAGAGTATGGGGATTATGAAATGAGGTGCTTCTAAATTACATTTAATATAGTGCACTGTGATTAAGGTTAACCCTGCATAAATATTTTTCTGTGTCTTGTTCTTGCCTGGTTAGTAGTATTGGACAACTTCATTTTTTTCCTAACTGTTCTACTAGTCTCCTTCCTAAGTGGAATTTTTGTGTGTACATTTGATTGTCTCTGCATTTTGGATTCTTCCTTTAGATTCTTCCTTTTATGTCTTATTGTATATTTTCTGAATAAGTCCCTGGTTTAAAAAATAGGAGTTAGTGCCAGAGACATCTGTAATGATAAAAACCCCAACTGATTAAAAATCTGGTATACTACTGACAATTTAGGCAAGAACAGAAGTGTGTGTGTTGGTCAAAGGTGTTGTGAGCCTTTGCTTTGCTTCCTAGAAAAGGCAGCGACAAGTGTCTTGTCTGGTAGTTGTGCTGTACATAGCTGCTTTGGCAGTGCCACATCCTGCTTCAGACAGCCCCGCTGTCGATATTGCTGTATTCACCCTGTGCATTCACCCTGTTCAGCGTGCGTAGAATTTTATTTATTCTTCCCAGTAAGAATGATTGTGATGTGGATCCACTTTTCTGCTAGAAACATCTATGAATCATATAGATAGTGAAAATATGTTAGTATTAATAATTCTAGTTTATTTTGGGGCAGCAGGTATATACATTGTTTGTGTTATAAATATGCAAATCTTATGAGGTTTTAAAATAGAAATCCTAAAATGTGGATTTTGTTAACAGTATATTCAAAAGTTACGTTAATTAATTAATTTATTTGCAGAACTGGTGGTTGAACTCAGGACCCCTGTGCTTGCTAGTCAAGCACTTATTCTACTGAGCTATCTTCCTCCCCCTCAAAATTATGGTTTTGAGCAACTGAAAGTTTCTGTCTTAAAAGAAAAGTTTCTGTCTAAAGTTTTAAGCATATCAAGAGTGAGTTTCAAATATGTTCAGAAAAGATTTTTCTTTTAGTAAGTAACATCTTAGCATTGTGATAATTGATAGCTAATGGGTTTGGTTTGTGAGAGCAAAGAAGAAAGTATGATTATAGGTTTTGGACTATTTCATCGATAGCAAAGGAAGCAATTTCTTTTTAATGTGTGAAAAATATAAAGAACTAAAATCAAAAGCTGGGAACAAGTTGGGCTATTAAATACCTGTGTCAGGACGTAATTGTAATTGTACCTTATGCCATACGCAAGTGAAATAAGGTATAACTAGTAGGGGAAAATTGGGGTCTGCTCCTTCAACTCCCCCACCCCCCCTTCCTATGATATTTTGTGCTTTTTTAAAGTCACTGTCTCATTCCTCATTCACATAGGTCTCCACTCCCCAGATGCCAAGGCATTAGTTAAATGCTTCTTTATATTGCTGATTGGGGAGTATAGTACTGTATTGGTGTAATACTTCTGAACATGGCCTGAAACTTTTCTATTCAGAATTCTAGGCATAGTTTAAGTCCAGCTGCTTTAGAACAGATTTCCCCTCAAAATGCAGTAGTTCACTTTGTTTGCCGTTCAGAGTGCTTTAGGTATTGAGTTCTTGTCTTTTATTTTTCATCTGTTCAGTAAAAGAGTTCTTGTCTTTTATTTTTCATCTGTTTAGCTGAATATATTAATTCATGGTTATTGTCCACTTGCAAGTACCTTCTTCCCAACTCAGTGAATAAAGAAGATGCCTTGAGGGCTTTGAGGTATGGCGTGTGCTTATTCCCTGCTGCCTCTCTGTGCCCTTTGCCTCTTGTCGTGGCATCCTTTTGTACAGTGATGGCAAATCTCTTAGAGATGCAGTCCAGGCCGCAACCCAAGACCCACTTATTTGTTGTGAAGTGCCAACACTGCAGTGAAACCTGAGTACTGAGCTTTTCCTTTAGAAAAAACAGCTCATACATTAACATTTTTTGTCTTAAAAGGAAAAACAAAAAACCTAAATGCGCCATAGGTTTGCTACCACTCCCCCAGTAGTTTGGATTTACATAGCCAAGACTCTTCTTGGCACCTACACCTGCTCTGCCACCTAGCACCACCCTTTTCCTAGTCCCCCAGCCTGGGGATCATTTTTGAATACTTAAGCTTATATTCTGATGCAGTTAGTCACCATGTGTGTTAAGGTATAACTAGTAGGGGAAAATTGGGGTCTGCTCCTTCAACTCCCCCACCCCCCCTTCCTATGATATTTTGTGCTTTTTTAAAGTCACTGTCTCATTCCTCAGCAGTTTCCTTTGACCCACACCCAGTACCTTCTCCACCTGACCGATCATGTGGCCTCATTCATGCTTAGAGCCCTTCTTTGCCATTCTTCTCTCTACTTCATTGTTTCTTGGAACCTGTATTTCATGGTCTCAGAGACACCCTGTACCCCAGCTAAGTGGAAGAGTCTCTAGTGGAGGACTCAGACGCTCTGAACCTGATCAGTTAGAATGTCTTGTTTTCCTGCTTGGGGTCGAGCATAAAGGCCCATTCATTCTTGAGAAGAACGGCCACTTCTGAAGAGATTTAGATTTGGTTTTGTTCCCAGAGTAGTGTGTTCTGACCATTCTGTCTTAGTGGGGTTCCTTCACAGCACTTAATCATAATTTGTAATTTTGTGTAGGCTTGTTTATACGAGATCTTTCTCTCTCTTTTTCTCTCCATATACACAACACATTTTTTTATCTCCATCATTTGTATTCTAACCTTGCCAAAGGCATAAGGCTCTGTATTATTAAGTTATCCTACGATGTTCTGATCTTTTGAATTGTGGTTATTAATACGCTGGGTTTGACTCCGTCTTGCTGTTTGTGTCTTAATCTCCATCTGTTTTATCCCTTTCCCTCTTCTCTCCTCTCTCTCCCTTCCATCCTCCCTTTCCTTTCCCATTTTTAGATTAATTGTTTATTTTCTAATATTCTATAATTGGCTTATTATATCTTTCTCTGAAGAGTATTTCTGGGTTTATAAAATGTCACAGTTTCTCAATAATAGGATAGCACTTCACATGTAGTATAAGAGCATGATACTTTCTATCTCGGTTCATCTTCTGTTATATTTTATTTCTGTATTTTTTAATTAAATTTTTTGTTATATCTAATAGGGTCTTATTAGATAGTACAGGCCAGCCTTGAGCTCACTGTATAGCCCAAAGTGGCCTCAAACTCATGATTCTTCTACCTCAGCCTCCTCAGGGTTGGATGACAGGTGTATAAGTGTGCACTACTACACTCAATTTTCTACATGTAGTAAAGTGAAAAGTACACTGTTAACTATTTTTGCTTTTGTTCATTAACCTACCTAGCTTTCTGTCTCTGTCTCTGTTTCTGTCTCTGTCTTTCTCTTTTTTTTTGTGGGACTGAGGATTGAACTCAGGATCCTGTGCTTGGAGGCAAGTGCTTATTCTACTGAGCTATCTCCCTGGCTTTTAGTCTCACTATGTATTTGGGGCTGGTCTTGAACTCAGCCTCCTGGGTGAAGGAACTGTAGAAGTATACCCCCATGGCTGGCTTTGTAAATTGACTTTTAAGAGCATTTGAAATGAAAAATACTGACACTATTCATTAGATTTGTGAATTTGTGTTTTTCTTTCCACTTGAAGAACTTACTTTAGTATGTTTTCTGGTGTAGGTCTACTGGTAAGAAATTCTTTCAGTTGTTGTCTGCTTCCTAAAAGTCTTTATTTTGCTTTTTGTGAAAGGCATTTTCATTGGATATAAAATTCTAGGTCAGCAGTTTTATATTTTAAGCTTTTTAATGATGTCATTCCAACTTCTGCTTTATATATTTCACATGAGAGATCTTTGTTCCCTGTAGGTAAGCATTTTTTGTACTCCTCTAATGCTTTTTTTAATCCCAGGGTTTTAGTGTTTATTATGTGCCTTAGCATGAGTGCATATATGTACACATGTGTTCTTGAGGTTTTTATTTATTTATTTATTTATTTTATTTTTGGAGGAACCGGGGATTGAATTTAGACCCTTGTGTTTACTCAGGAAGTGCTTATTCCACTGAGCCATCTCCCTGGCCCATATATATATATATATATATATATATATATATATATATATATATATATATATATATATATATATATATTTTTTTTTTTTGTTGTTGTTGTTGTTGTTGAGATTTTTAGATCTATAGATTAATACCAATCAATTTTAGAAGATTTTATTATTTCTTTTTATGCAGTATTTTCTGTTCACTCCATCTGAGACTTCTACATGTGAGACCCAATGACATTCAAGGAGTCATTAAGACTATTCTTTATTGTCACATTATTGGTTTGTTGTTTGTGCTTCATTTTGAAGAGTTACAATATCCGGTTTTCCAAGTTCACTGCGCTTGCCCTCCTTTCCTCTCTCCTTCCCTCCAGTCCCCTCTTCTAGAATCTAATCTTCTATTGGTCTTACCTAGTGAATTTGTTATTTTCAGTGTATTAGTTCTCCATTATCCATGTTTTCCATTTTATACAGATTCAGTTCTACACAGTCAACCCTGATCTGAAAATAATGAGTAGAAAATTTCCAAAATAAGTAAAGCATAAATTTGAAATTACACGTTCCCCTAAGTTTGATGAGGTTTTGCTCCATCCTGCTCCATTCGCCCAGGGTGTGAATCATCCTGTGCCCAACGTTTCCATGCACACGACCCACTAGGTATGCAGCAGCCACCCTAAGTCATTAGCATAACTTGTGGGGTCACAGTGCTGTGTTCAGGTGACCACACATGCACCTTTGAGCATCCACTCACCTTGCTTCTTCTCTGCATGTAGGCACCACATTTTTGCACAGTATCACAAGAAAGGTGAGTGCATTGAGATGTTTGAGCGAGTGAGACAGGAGATGGAATTGACACTGTTACAGTATGTTTTGTAATTGTCCTGAATTGTTGTTAATGTTACTGCATCTAACTTGCCAATTAAACTTAATGTGTGCTTATAGAGTAAAATCATGGTATATATAGGATTTAGTACAGATGCTGTTCCAGGCATCCATCTACTAGAGCTCTTAGAATGTATCCCCTGTGAAAAAAGGAGGTTTGCTGCAGTATGTGTATTTTCCTCTCAAATTTCTATAGGAATCTTTTTCATGTTCTAGGTTTTTTTTTTCTCATTGTGCTTATTTTTTCCTTTAAATCCTTGAACCTGTTTTATAATTGTCTTTTAAAGAACCTATGTTCTAATTCCATCATCCCTACTATTTCTAGATTGACTGTACAATTTTTATGCCTTACATTTTCTTGTGGGAACATGTAATAGTTTTAAGTTAGGCTTTGGGCATTCTGAATGTAACATTGGTTGGTGCTGGGTTTGGTTAACACCGTCCTTCTGGAACATAGTTCCTCACAGATGAGCTTGATTCTTTGAAGTTGTTTTTAAGGATTGTTTTGGAGCTTTTGAAGCAACTTTAAGGAGGATTTAAGGAGCCTTTAGCTCCATTGTAACTATAGTCCTTCTGGAGTATCTGATGTGCCCTGAAAATTCATTGGGGACCTCTGTAGTTTGTGGGTTTTCATGGAATCTTCTCCCTCCCCTGAAAAGTGACTCCAGGCCCTGAAAATGTCTCAAGGCGGATTGCAGTTTCATTTTCCATTTCTCAGAAATCGCACCCCACCTATTGTCTAAATACTTGAATCTTATGGTTTGTACATGGTTGTAGTTATTTGTAGTAGGAAGGTGAATCTAGTTAATCTATCAGGCCAGAAGCAAAAGTCTAGAATCAAAGAAGTTTATATCATTTATATAAATAACACACAGGATATGTTTTCTCTTGAAATACTTTGAAATTTATAGATTACAAAGATAGTACAAAAAAATTTATCTGTACTCTGCATTCAGTGTCAACTGTTACCATCCTACCTTTTTGTGATATGTTATTTGTGATATATTATGATTCATAGGTAAGGAACCAATATTGATACCTTACTACTTACAAAAACTCATACTTTACGGCCAGGAGATAGCTCAGCAGCATGAGTGCTTGCCTGGCAAGTGCAAGGTCATGAGTTTAATCTCTGCTACAAAAGCACACACACACATACACCCTCTCAAAATCAACCAATCCCCCCAAAACAAAAAAAAAAACAACAAAAAACCCCCTCACATTCATAAAACCCTCATACTTTATTACATTTACTTGTGTCCCATTAGATTTTCTTAGAAAATCTCAGAATTTCCTTTTTTTTTTTTTTTGGGCGGAGCCAGGGATTGAACTCTGGCCCTTGCACTTGCCAGGGAAGCGCTTATTCCACTGAGCCATCTCCCTGGCCCCAAGAATTTCCTTATTTTTAATGAACTTGTGATTGTTGAATATTGTATGGCTATTTAGTATGGCCTTGCACATGCTCTGATGTGTTATACCACTGAGCTGTGCTCCCAGCCTCTGTCTGGATATTTTGTAGGCTGTACTTTAGATTTGGCTAATTCTCCCTGCTGCCCTCCCAACAAGCCCCTCTCCGTTTTCACCTTTGTCTTCCCATCCCTTTTTGTGATTAGAGTGAATTTATATTTTTTTGAGGGGGGAGCAGGTAAAGGGCCATAATCATTACATTTGATCAAGAATGAGTACTGTTTTCATGACTTAACACTGGGAATGTTAAACATTAATCTTTGGTTGAGATAGTGTTTGTCAAATTTCTCCATAATAAAATTATCCTTTTCTCAAATTTCTCCATAATAAAATTATCCTTTTCTCGCACGCTTTGCATTTCAGGGTAGTGTATTGTAACAGGACATGTGAAATGTTATATGCCTGGAGCTCTTATCTGGGCTAATCATGTAGATAATCCCTGCCTGGCCTAAACCCAAGTTTTAGACTCTGAAAGGAAAGCAGGTGTTAGGCATAAGCAGTATTACTTGTACAAACAATTTAGGCATAGTAGGTGGCTCTTGGTTCTGGGAGTAGTGGGAACCTCTCAGAACCTAATTTCTCAATTAGAATATATAGAAGTCAACCTCAGAAGGTGGCCCACCAAAGAAATGGTACAGTTTGTCTCTCTCTTTTTTTTTTTTTTTAATGTATGTGTTCAGTCATTTATTTACATCAGTGCTTTTTAAAATCATCCATTTTATGTTGGTGTAATGAACTACTGCAGACCAAGTAGATATTTATTTTATACTTTGGGTTATATTCCCAAATTGTATAATTTATTTTGTTGCTCAGATTGCTTCAGCGCCAGCTCCTGAGACCTCTTTGAGTTTGCCTGTCTGTTCTTGTGACATGTGGCTCCGCTTTGCTTTCTGAGCCTTTCCCTTCTTTCTGATGGTCCAGAATTTTCTTGTATATTTCCTGTCTCAGCCTTGGAACCAGCCATTTCTCCAAGGAGCCCTGCTTTCCTTTGGTAATAACATTGTAAAGGGTTAATCATTCACTGTCAGAAATCTAGGGACTGTGAAAAAAAAAAACACCAAGACACGAAGAAGTAGATGATAACTAGTGTTATAGTTGTTATTAACATTTTATTGTATTATTTAGTGAGGTTTCAAAGAAAAATATGAAGTGATTTTTCAACTTTCTTTTTTGAATCTCATGTATAGTAGTTATGTAACAGACCTGTTAACATCTTTTACTTGAAGCATCTCAGTCTCTTTTCTAATGGACTCAGAAAGGATGACGACTTTTTGAAGGCACTAAAATTTGTGGTAGTAGAAAGCTCTGAGAATGATAGAGTATTTGATATTTTATGTAGAAAACAGTAATAACTTCAATATTTTTTGATGTATCCTAGTTTTGTATAGCAGTTGAATAATTTTTAAATGTTCATTATATGATTAGTAGTCCACATACTACTTTTCCTAAGAATGAGTAATTGAAGAATTTTATGTCCTTTTGGGACCTGGAACATTAAATTTCAGTGAATTGTATGATCTTTTCAGTTAAATCCCCATTTTATTATGTATCAAGGAACATTTTGTTCAGATTCCATATATATTTTATAAGACTTACTGAGAATTTTTCCTGGTACACATTTTTTTGCTGTGTGACAGTTATTCTTTGTCTAACTTCTACTTAAAAATGTAAAGCAACCAACTAATTCTGTGAATCCTTAAAATACCAGTGAATACAGCTAAGAATTAAATGGACAATTGATGGGAAGGGAGAAGCCTACTTTCTCAGCCTTGAAGGCAAGACTTGTTCCGTTGTCATTGCACCATCTTTAGCATCTGATGTGTGCTGGGGGGGGGACCTCAGTAATTGCTGATTATACTGGAATTTTGAATTTCTTAAAGGTGTCTTAAAACGTTTTAAAAATATCTTGATCATATTCTAAAAGGTGAGGAGGATAAAATTAGGCTTTTTTGCTTTGCTAAGAATATACCATTGAGCTGTCAGTTTGTCTCTTTTTTTTTAATGTATGTATTCAGTCATACAGATAGAAGCACCTGCTTAGGCAGATGCCGGGACGAGGTTCAGTCCCCAGGCTGATGTGATGGCCTTGACCCCAGGGTGTCCTGAGGTAGCAATTGAGACTGGGTGTGGTAGTGCCTGCCTGTAATATCGGTGCTTGGGAGGCTGATAAAGGGAGGATCACCATGATTCTGATCTATGTAGTGAGACCTGTACTAACTACACTAAGGGAAAAAAAAAAACAAAACACCAAGAATATGCCATCAAGTGGGGTATGGTGGCACACACCTATAATCCCAGCACTCAGAGGCTGAGTCAAGAGGAGTGCCCTGAATTTGAGGCCAGCTTGAACTACATAGTAAGGACCTGCCTCAAAAAAAGAAAAGAATATGCCATCAAGTAACTTCTTGTGATTTTTTTTTTAAAGATGAAGATGCTAAAAAATATGTGTATAATACAACTTTGAAAATCTGAATTTATAAAAATAATAAAATAGCAGATGTTTGGTCTTTAAAAGGTAAACTCGCAATGGGTTTAGGCTGTGTCTTGTTTTTTGAAGTTAGTTGGCAGTTTAAAGATACAGTGCTCATTTGCAAAATATGCTGGTATCATTTGTTTAATTTAAAAATAAGATTAGTAATTGAGGGATTGAGAAAGAAATTGGAACACAGTGGAACTCTTCTGTGATATTACAGAAGGATTGTTGGCTATGTTTATAGTTTTTTTAACTTGGTATTTTAAGGATTTGCATAATAAAAGTTTGAGAAGAGTTAGAAAGGAGATACTCCATTAGCCTTTGCTATGACTTGTATGATAAGTAGTTGAAATAATAACACTCTTGAGCCAGGCTCTGCCTCTTATGGATGAATTGAATTATTTTACATATAAATGGAAAATGCCATTTTTCACTTCATTGAGATAGAAAGAATATAGCAAAATATTTAGGTAAGGCACCAGGGAGATGGCTCAGTAGAATAAGCGCTTCCCTGGCAAGCGCAAGGGTCTGAGTTCAATCCCCAGTTCTGCCAAAAAAAAGAAAAAAGAATATTTAGATATATGTCTACCATCTCAGTTATTGGTTCATTCTGAGCCTTGACATTTGTTAGTATAGTATAGTTTGAATCTACCTTATTTTCTGAATTGTTAACACTTAATGAGGAGAAGATTGTGCTTGAAAATACTTTGGAATGTGTTGTGGTTTGTGTCTGTTTGTCCCCCCAAAGTCTCATGCACTCCTGGGGTGGCTTATGGAGTTTGTAATTGATTCTTTTTATTTTTTGTAATTGATTCTTGATCCACTGTTGGGATTATTGGTGAGTGCCCTGAGGCAGATACTCTGCATTACAATGTAAGGAGGGGAGAGGGGCTAGCTAGTTGGCAGAGCTGCTGCCACTCCCTTTGTTCTCTTAGCCCTTTGCCACACCTTTAAGGGCTGCCATGTGCTTCTCTTTGCCACTGCCTTGAAGCCAGCTGAGTGCAGACTGAAACCTCTGCTAACTGTGAGCTCAATAACCTTTCTTTTCCTTCTTTCATTTTGGGTGTCAGGTATTTGTCCCAGCAATGAGAGAAGAGTAACTGAGACAGATGGTCTTCAGAAAGAAAAAGTAAACTGTTTTCTATAAAACTCAAGAGCTTGTTGACATACTTTGTCACTGTGTAAGAACAGATTGGATTAGGTAGGGCTTTGGGACTGCAGAATGTCCTTTATCCATTTCATATCCAAAGACATTGTGTACTCTTATTCCAGGAGAAAGTCTGGCTTAAAGTGATCCTGATGTATCTCTGAAGAAGTTGTATTGAGAAAAGAAGGTTGTGGGGGTAGGATTCTGTGTATCGCTGGTGTGGTGTTATCTATTGGGTCTGTCTGGAAGTAGGAATGGCATGTATTTATACCAGATTTCTTGGACTATTTGGAATGACACAATTTCAAAGACCCCCCCCCCCCGCCCCACCTCCACTCCATACCAGCACAACTGAGTATTTCTTAATGACTGTGGTTATCTTTTTTTTTTCCTTAGTGTGTGGTACTTATGCATGAAACGATGCTAGTTTGTCTTCTAACAGCAGTGCCTTACCATTTAGTAGTGAGTAAATTTATTCAGTGATGATTTTGGTTGCTTCACTTACTTATTCTTAGTTGTTCTTAAAGGATACAATAGTACAATGGATTGGTACCAATGTACTGTGATCTCTTAAGTACATGCCCCAGTGACCTCCAGGATGGCAGTAGACAGAAGTTAGAACATTTTTTGTTGTTGTTGATACTGGCAAAATCAATTATTTGTCTGATTTGGTTGTGAATATTTTTGAAAATTATTTTGAAGACAGGCTTTTAACAGTGTCTTAAGTAATTTCTGCAGAATAAAGTTTTATAAATATGCATTTAGGTAGAGGAATTCTCACTGCTTACTGACATTAGAGTCTAAGGTTTTGGGGGGACTGGGTATATGCCTGTTGTTAAAAGCAAATCCTAGTATTACAATAGAGCTACCTCCTTTGAATAAGTTGCTTGCAGAAGGAAAGAACTTTGCCTGAGCTGAGCACTTTTGAAGGCTGATAGAGGCTCAGCCGGTATTCATGACATCACTTTTGCATTCCATTAGCCAGCGTTATCACCAGCGGGTGAGGGAGCTGGTGGACTCTGTCTCTATCATTGTAATCATGCTGAGAAAATCACTGCTTACTGCCAGGAGGTGGAGAAAATTCACTACTGAAAGGCCCAGAGAAACTGACAATGGAGTGGAAGAAATAACACTCGTATTTTTGGAGGGGTGGGGATGAGCTACTAAAGAAAGAGATTTGAAGATCTCAGGCTAGATTCCCATTTGTTTAAATTTTTATTTCTAAGGTCCATAGCTAGTGAGAAAAGTTGGCATCCAAGGGCAGAGCCTGTACCCTTGCCTGTCTTCTTGCAGTAGTGAGGACAGTGAGAGCAGCCCGAGGCTCTGCTCCTCAGAACTGATCACAAGAACATAAACAGAGGCTAATTTTGGCCATGTGTAGGTCTGCATAAAGAAAGGTGAGGGTGTCCTTCAGGGTACTTACAATAAACTTGTAAGCCTTTATTCAACTGGAGAGTTCATCTGCATTCAGCAGTGCTTCCACTATAGCGTGCGTCACTGGGAACTGCATGGTAATGAAGCCAGGCACCCAGGGCCAAAACTCCGCTGCCTGTGAAAGAGCGGCCGGCGGCTCCGCTCAGCGAGAGCCACAGAACTGCTGCTGCTGACACCGCCGCCACAGCTGCTGCTATTGCAGCCGATCGAGACACAATGTTGAGTCTACAGGATTCTGTGTTTTTTGAAATTAGCATAAAGTCCTTGTTAAAGTCTTGGAGCAGCAGCTGTAAGTACATGTTCCTGAATGGGAGGAATGCTGAGGTGTGATTATCATTGCCATTCCTTGCATGCTGTCGCTTTAGATCCATCCAGATGGAACGAAGGCTGTTAAAAATGGCATGAAGAATATGTTCTTGAATGGCCATCAGCAAGACAGATAGGAAGTCTCAGCGTGGACACACTGGGCAGTTGCATATTGGTGGTCAGATTTTCTTTGATAGAAAATTACCAGCTGTGATTTTATTAATTTATGCTATTCTGGCAGAGTTTCTCATAATTGGTAAAAAAATGAGGGAAAAAAGATGACAAATAGATTGGAATTTCTGCAGGGCTATCAGATCCCAATACTATTCCACAGTTCTGTTAGTATAAAATGTATATTTGAAGTAATATCTGCTATCTTAGGATATTAGGCTACTTAATATACCAGGCAGGAACTTATGCCGTGAGCTAACTCCCCAGCCATTAGGCTACTTAATATAATGATGATAACTTTCTTCTATTCTTATAATTGAAGTTACAATGAGGGTTTTTTTTTTTTGTCTTTTTGAGACAGGCTCACTATGCAATTCATGCTGGCTTTGAAATCACTTTGTAGTCCTGGCTGGCCTCAAACTTTCAGCAGTCCTGCCTCAGCCTCCCAAGTGCTAGGATCAGAGGTATGCACCACCACACCAGGCTACAACGAATAATTTTTATATGTAGTAAATTTTCTGATTAAAAAGCACTTAGGAAATATACTTAAATTTCAAAGTTCAGTTAAATCAATAAAACTAATACCATTGAGCTATTATCCTGCCCGTAGTTCCCTTCCTACTATGTGGATTTGGAGGAATATTGATTTATTCAGTGTTTCCATTAATTTCCAGTGGGACTTTTCTCTGAAGCTCAAAACACTTAGAAAAAAAAATTTAACGCCACAGTCTGTTTACCTTTTGGCCAGAATTATCATAATAATATATTAATGAATCAAGCAAACTTAGATTTTGTTTTGCTTGTTTTTCCCCCAAAGAAAACTGAAGTACAGAGAAATGGTGACTTTTCCAAGGTCATGTGGTAACAAAGAACTGGGAGTAGAACCCGGTTGTTCTTGCTCCCAACTGTGCAGCTTGTGCTTGAGAAAAGTAATAAATAAAATATGAGAGAGAGAATTTAAATGTTTTTCAGCTTAACTCCGTGAAAATATTTATTTAGCACAGTTTTGTTTTATAAGCAAATAATATAAAAGGCTAAATGTTTACGTGAAGAAAAACAAGATAAGGCCTTATTGAATATAATTTTAGATTTATGTAATACTAAATGTACTACATTTATAATCTCTGTATTACTTTGATTTTTAATCTTTAGTTCTTCCATGTGGGAATATTACCATGCCACATGGCAGAAAATTATGTTTTAGGAAAGTTTCTTAGTATACATGGTTAAAATGTTGAGAATTATTTTTATTGACTGACTTAAGTTACTGGTTAAAGGAAGCTAGCAATATACACTATAATTTGGCTAAAATAAAGTTACTAAATTTTCTCTCCTCATTTCCTTCCCTGTCCTTCCATCCTCACCTGTACTTTTTTTTATAGTAAAATAGTAAGACTCTTACATAGTGAGAATGAAGCTATGATGAACAGCTTTTATGAAAGAACAATCTATTCTATCTAAGCAACTTGTCATTGGAAAGTTTTGGTTTGTTTAGGTACTTCTGAATTTTGTAGTTAGAGTTTTGTGATTTAAATATTTCTACATGTCCTTGCGTGGGCCTTACAGCCACAGCCGAATCTCATTTAATCAGATCCCCGAATTCAGCAGTGAAACAAAAGCAGATGTTTGTAAAGTTTTCAGTTTTAACCATTGGTGCATTGATGTAGTCTGTGGGTATCCCATTGCTCTTGGGCATTCATGGTGTATGTGTATGTATACATTGAAGATGTTTTTATAATTCTAAAGTGGTAGCTTGATCTTGAAAATGCCAATGTCAGTAAGGCTATAACCAGAATGTTTTTATTTTACCAGCATCTGTGAATGTATTTTAAAGCTTTGTTTAACCCTATTGAATTAGAGAAGGGGAGAGGTATATTAAAACATTAAGCCCCTAAAAAAGATTACAATTAGTTATCTTTTTATGCACCTATTGAATTAACTAGCATTTATTGAAGTTATACTGTTGTGCAGCAGATACAGAATCTGAGATATCTTTGCTTGTGGTCTGTGAGCTTATTCAGAGAGATAAAGTATACCTGAAAGGTGATAGTAAGTTAAAGGAGAGCTGACGCATGTGCATTATTATTCACCAGGTGACTGTTACACATAAAGAGAAGCAAGTACAGAGAGAAGGAATCACATCAGATACAGGATTCAGAAGGGAGTTGGAGGGAAAGCGAGTTTTTGAGTTCAGTTTTGCTCAAACCAAAACGTAGGACATTCCATGATGGTAGATAATACCAATAACCAGGTTGCCTGAGCCAGAAGCCAGGGTCTGGTCAGTACTTCTCTTGTCATCACTAAACAGAATTCTCCATTCCACCCCCAGAGTTTCCTTGTTCTCTCCTATCTTTGGTTGCCCTACCTACTGTCTAGGTTTTAGCCTCTCTTCATG
>PVKA01006665.1:48848-59315 GCA_004027165.1 Ctenomys sociabilis | reverse complement strand
CTTCTTCCTTTCCCTGTTACTCATTTCCAGCCCTTGTCTGCTGCACAAGGAGTTCTTTTGCTTCTCTAAGACTCATCCTGCCAGTCAGCCAGAAGGTTATCGTTTGATCTGTTCTCTGCTTCACTGTGAACATGTCATTCGTTACTTGTATCATCTTCAAGTATAAGCTCCTTGAGGGAATAGGCTGAGTGTCCTTTGCGCTTCTCTGTATGCTAAAAGGCTGTCTAACTCTGGGATACATGCAGGTGAACTAAGCTACAGGTAGGGATGCAGTGATTTTTGTTGGAAGGAATTTATATAGAAAAGATTGTAGAAGGGTAACTATATGACCCTTCTTATTTGATTACTAATATACTTCGATGTCTCTCGAGGAAATAATTTCTGAAGCAAGAATACATAAAAGGATGCTTTAGTGATTTAAATTTTTTTTTCCATTAAATTTTGCTTAGAGAATTTCTTGGGAAGAAGAAGGAAAAGTCTGATGAATAGTTTTTAGGAAGAACGTACTGGAAATATTTTTGTTAAATAATTTATGTGTAGTTTTATAAATGTTACCCCCTACCTGCCTAAAGAAAAAAATGGAAAATTTTTGGGTTTTGTTATTGAACTTATCTTAACAGCAGTGTGTATTATGATGGTTCTTTATCATTAATTATAATAATGTTCCTTGTTTATAAGATACATTTGCATGATTTATATTAACATTAGATTCTACTTTTTATATTACTCACCCCAGGCACTTTGAGTTCAGGGCCTGCTTAGCTGGCGGAATGTTGATGCACTGCTGCTGAAGTTTGATTATCGCTGAGCTTATTTCTTTCAGTCACAACAATGAAGTGACATTCATATGGCCTAAATTCAGGGTTTTGACTTTGTGCCAACAGTTTTAGGCATTGCTTCTTTTAAAAATTGAATCAGGAACATTCTGTTAAACCAGCTGTGTAGCGAGGATGTTATCATTTAAAGATTGGCTTAGTTCCCTAAAATTGGTAAGACAAAGCAAATTCAGTGCAGAGATCTGCTCAGTTGCTAGCTATAGTGTTAATTACGGCCACAGATGCATATACTGTCCACTCTACCTATGGCAAGCAATTTACAGAATTTATTTTGCTTATATAATTTCACATGACAGCTAATATTTCAGAAAATTCAGTTTATCATGGTGATAATACACAAATTGACCAGTTTTAACTACAGTTCTGTAAATTAAAATGTTAATAAGACACAGTACCTTGAGAAACTAAATTTGCGCAGATTACTTGGGTTGTTGCACAATGGAAAAGTCTTCAGTTTTTATTTTCTATTTTCTTATGTGTTTGGTACAGGGTCTCATTACACAGCTGGGACTTGTAGCGTCCTCCAGTTTTCTGCCTCCCCAGCACTGGGGTTACAGGCATGCACCAGCGTGCCCAGGCTGTCCTCAGGAGCTTTTGATACCTCGAGATGTTTTTCCTGGATTGTAAAAAATAGTAAAGCCATATCCACACCCAGCAAAGACAATATGTTCATGTGAGTTATAGCCATATTCTTTTATTTGATTGAAATAAAATTCATTATTTATTTTGGAGGACTTATGGACCCAGTGCTGTGTCAGGTATTGTGCGCGGGCACAGCTTCGCATGTGCACTCACATTATCTGCACATGTGCCCATTAAATCTCATGTAATCATGAAAATCTGATAAATGTTATCTCTGTGTCTAAAAACAGCTTCATGGTGATGCGGTTCACACACAGTCATACCTCAATTTGAGCACTGAGACCAGAATTTTGGAAAGAATAAAGTTTGTAGACTGAGGTTCCACTGTACTATAAAATTCATCTCGTTTAGGTGTTTGGTTTGCTAGTTACTAGTGGACTGACAAAGTTGTACAACCATCACTGTTATATAGAACATTTTTGTCACTCTATAAGAAATCCCTAAGCTGGGCGTGGTGGCGCATGCCTGTAATCCCAGCACTAGGGAGGCTGAGGCAGGAGGATTGTTGTGAGTTCGAGACCAGCCTGAGATACAAAGTGAGCTTAAGGCCAGCCTGAACTGCACAATGAGACCCTGTCTCAAAAAGACAAAAAAAGAAATCCCTTTGTGCATTAATCTGTCATCATGGCTGTGCCTGTTCTAGACACCATACTTCATGTGAATAGTATCATACAATGGGTGTTCTTTTGTAACTATTACTTATACTTGTAAGGTGTATGCACAGTGTAGTATGATTGGGGTTTTCATCACTTTTTTCAATTGAATAATGTTCCTCTCCATGAAGATACCACATTTTATTTATTCATCAATGGGCAATTTTCTATTTTTGTAGTGCCCTAAATTGGGGCACAGCTAAGCTAGGGAGCTCTGCGAGCTTCTACTTTTAAACCCACATACCCAAGCTCTTTAATCAATTTCCTTTAACTGTTTATGTTTTAGGAAGGACTCTTGTCTTGTTTTTCTCTCATTGCTGAGACTAAATACCCAATACCCAGAATTAAGAAAGTAAAGGTTTATTTAGCTCACAGTTTGTGGAAGCTTCAGTCTACACTCAGCTTGCTCCAAGGCCGAGGGGCACATGGCAGACGGCAGCAGTTCATGGCAGTGGAAAACAGCAAGAGTGAAAAGGGAACAGCAGCAGAGAGAAAATCTCTTTCCCTTCCTTATGTTGCATTCAGGCTACTTGGCGCAGGGTAGATGTACCACTCACAACCATAATCACAGCATTAGACCATGAGTCGAACAAAAACTCTAGAAGCTGCCCCATGATTGCATGTGGCTTTGAGGGGACATCTAGACACAAACCATAGCATTCTGCCCTGGCCCTTGAAGGACTCTATTCATCCCTTTATGTAAAAGACATTTTAGTCTATCTCTAAGAGTTGTCAAAGTCCTAACAGTTTTAGCATTGCTGAAAACTCCAAGTCCCATATCTCCTCCCAGATCTAGGGCAAACTCTTAGTTGTAAGCCTCTATACTAATGAAAACTTAAACACTTCCAACATTCAGTTGTACTAGATAAGCATTACCTTTCCAAAAGGTACAGATAAGGGGCTACAAAGCATTTGGACCAAAGCAAGTCCAAAATGCAGCAGGATAAGCATTAAGCCCTATAGTTCTATGTGGAACATCAGAAGCAACCAGTGATAAATTATGAGCTCTAAAGACCTATGTGGCTCTGCCCCTGTGGCACTTCTGGTAGTTGTAGCTCCCATGGCTTCCCTCTTAGGCCTGCTTTACTGCCTCTTTACACCTTTCCTTAGATGATCCACGTTCTTGGCTTTTGTGAACTTTTGGGGTCTCCACTGCACTTTAGGCTTCTCACTCACAACTTTGTACACAGCTCTCAGGGACATGCTGCTGAAATCTAGGTGGAAACCTTCTTACCCTCAGAGCTCTTGCATTCTGCATGCGCCTAAAGCCAATGCCACATGATAATGCCAAAGTCTGCTGCCAGCTGGAGCAATACCCAGGTTTTTTTTTTTCTCTCTTGGCTGTAGGGGTTCAGTGCCTGGATTGCTGAGCATTCTGAACCTGATTCTGGGGAGCAGGAACCTGGTGTGGCTGCCACTGCCATCCTGGAGCATTGTGCTCTTTCTCTTTCTCCTCAAAGCCTCTTTCACTTCTGTAGTTTTGAGGCTGCGAAGGTTGGATGGAGATTTTCTGCTGCTTGTGATGTCCTCAGTCCATCTTTTTTATACTCCTGTTCCTTCTCAGAAATATAGATCTTCTCAGCCCAATTTTTGCTAGTGCACAGCTTTACTGGGGCTTCCTTTCTGGCCAGACTCACATTTTAAATCATCCTTCTGGGCTCTTTGCTCTTGATTGTCAACATAAATCTGACTAAAAGCCCCAAATAATAGCCTGGCCACTGCCTCAATATTCTTCTTGCCTTGACATTTCTTTTGCTAGATAAGTCAGTCCACTGTGCTTGATAGCAGTCTCAGGCAAAGCCTCTGGACATAAGCAAAATGCAGACCAAAGTTCTGCCGAGCCATAGCACACATCATCTGGAGCCCAGCACCCACTGCAGTTCTTCTCAGCAGAGGCCTCCTGAGCCTGGACTTTACCTGCACAATTTCTGTCAGCCTTTTGGTCTCCTGAGCTCTGACACAATGTTCCATATACCACAGCCGAAGGTTTTCTAACACTTCTCTTTCAGAGGCCATCTCCAGACCTTTCCTTTCTCCTGGTAAGTCATTCCCAGAGGCTTTGAACCACACTTCTCAGTACCAAATTTTTTATAGCTTGAAGTTTTTGCAAGGGAAACAATACAACACAGGGCATATATTATAAGATTATCTTGGGGCCGGGGAGATTGCTCAGTAGAATAAGCACTTTGCTGGCAAGCTCAGGGGCCTGAATTCAATCCCCAGTTCTGCCCCCCCCCAAAAGAAAGATTATAATGAATCAGTCAAAGAATCATATACAAAGAGTGCAGTAAATCTGTCTACACACTAAAGACCAAAGAAATCAGCTGACGTCCTGGATCCTGATATTTTTGCATGAGTCTAGCTGAAGACCTAGGGCCCATAACAATCGCCCCTACCAGTCCTGCTGGAGGTCTAGAGCCCACAACAGTGTCTCATGCAGGCCCACTTCGTGAATCTGCACTGTAAAGGCATAAAGGTCAGTGGTAGAAGCTAGAAAGCCTGTGCCAGTGGGATGAAGGATCTGTGCTAGCACTTGAATTGGAGCCAGGAAGCAATACTGAAGGTAAGGAGCAGAGCTCCCTCCAAAAAAAGGAAAGCTGAGTTCCTACCTGGAAAGGCAATGTGATGAGCTTCTCCAGGAGGCTGAGCAGTGCACCATCATCCCCTCATTAGTGAGGGAGCAATGCTGTCAAGATGAGGACCAGAGCTCTCCCAAAATGAACTGTAGTCATTCTCAGCAACAGCAAGGACCTGAGATCTTCCTCCAATGAGAACAGCTAAGTTCACTAAGAAAGCCAGATGATAAGACCCTCCAGTGGAATAGTTCAAGAGAACCAGCAGCTTCCAGTAGGTTCCCAACAGCTTCTACAAATAGCTTGCCCAATAGCCTCTCCTTCTTCTCCTCCAGTTCTGCCTCTTAGATTGCTTGTAGCAATCCTCAGGTGGACCTCCCACATCCAACACCAGGCTAGTTCAATTCAGCTAAGGTGCAACAAGTTGATCACTACTTGTCAGCCCACCACAACTGTCTTCATTAAGGAGCATCTAAGCAAAGCTCAAAGTAAGAAATAGTTAAGCATGTGGCAAAAGGCTGGGTCAACGGAGGGAATGTCAAGTGCTAGAGGCTCACAGGATTAGGGCCAGGTTTGGTGGAACAGACAGCTATAGAGAACGATGGGAATGAGGCTATCAAGTTAGGCAGGGGCTATAGCATGGAGACTCCACTGATGAATTTGTGGCTGAATGTGCTGTCAGGAGATGGGCCCCAGCTGGACAGAGTAGATTATTGTAGGAGTGCCTTTGGAGGGTATGTATTATTGCTGACCTCTATTTCTCTCCCTAACTTTCACTTTCTTAGCTTTCTGCCTGCCTTCTGAGGTGAGCAGTTTTTCTCTGCCTTACCCTTCCACTCTGATGTTTTATCTCATTGCAATCAAAGAGCAATGGAATTGGCCAACCGTGAGCCAAAACAAAACCCTTTTTTTATATTCACTTATGTCAGATATGTTTGTCATAGTAACAGAAAGCTGACCAATGCAGTCTTAATCCTAAAATATAAGGGAAATGTGAACCTTGAGGGGAATTTGTGGCGGTGTTTTGGTCTTTGATGGGTGGGGGTAGATAAGGGGCAAGAGTGATGCATGATGAAGGGAGATGAGTTAGTAGACCAGCTGTGAGATGAAGATTGAACAGGGGTGTGCTTCATTTAGTAAACAAGTATACAATGCCTAATACCTAGGAGGTTTAAAAGCACCTTAAGAGCTTTGCAGAGTGCTAGTTTTTTGAATCGTGGATATGTAAAATTTTTAAGAGGTAGGTACAGTAAATCTTGGGTTAGATGTCAGAGGTGAAAGGGATTTTTAACCAGGTTTTTGCAAATGAATGCTGAAGGGTAATTTACATTCTCACTGACACTAATTTCAAGAATGTTTCTGTTGAGAGTTAAGGTTGGTCATAGTGGAGAACAATTTCCTATTTCTTGTTGCCAGAATACTCTCCGATCCCTTCAGAGAAATCTGTTTTAGGAAGTGGATTGTATACAAGGAAGCCAACTCAATGTGCTGTGAAGGGTGAAACATTTAGGCTGGTCTCTGAAGTTGTATTTCCTAGCTGCAGGTGCCACTGAACTTAGCAATCATGAACTCGTTTCACCCTTTTATTTATTTTAACTCCTTAAAACTGCATATATCCCATTTATTAAAAATACGTTTCCCTTTCAAGACTAAAACTGTTGTAATAAGCATAGATGTTATCTACTTCATTAATTTGCTTTAGACTTTTAAATTGATAAATATTAGAATGAAAATGTATAGTGTAAGAATGAAATTCAAAGAAAAGGCTAATACAGATTGTACAATATTCATAGGTGACTGAAATTATGTGAAAAGTTCAACATAAGACCTGTGTTACCTTTTGAGCATCTGCTTAGTACACCCTGATGCTATGAACCCTGGCAGATGTGTGTAAGCTCAGTCTCCCCAGAGCCTCGGTCTTGCCCGTGCTGAGATGCAGTTTGGGATAGATCCAGTTCCCTAATGCAGATGACTCAGCGTCAGCGCAACCTCTCTACCAATTTTGGCTTGACTTTGTCTTTGATGTCTAGTGTGTGGGGAACTATTTTAGCTACTGGTATTTTTTTCTTGTGAAATCTTGTCCAATTCTTTGATATTTCATTTTCCTCCAAATGTGGAACCTGCCTTGCTCTTAAAGAACGAAAGTGCTCTTTAAAAACAAAATATAGCCTAGACATGAAGTCCTGATGTATCTGCTATTACATCTTTTCATGGATTAGTATGTTAAGTATGGTACCTGAGAAGTGTTTGGACTGTTACAGAGTCTGCCAGTGTCTACATCCCGAATCATTCCATCCTGCTCTGTTCCACTATTGGTTCAATTCTTAGATATTTTTTTCCCTTTGAAATAACCATGTTTGCTCTCTCATCGTGGTATTGTAAGACAGTTTGTTACCCTGTGCAGGATGCATTGGCTGTACTGCCATGGTTTTTTCTTCTTAGTTTGTTGATATGAGATGTCACAAAACATGGACTGCTTGATGGAATTTTTGACTAGCCTAGATCTACCAGAATGGTCATTAAGTTTTCTATTTCCTAATTCAAAAAAAATTAGCTAAAATAAGGCAGTTTTAAAGGCCTTACCCAAAGGTACTTAAATTCAAGTCCAGTTGAATGGGAAAAACTCTAGAAACCAGATTTTAAATTGTTAGATCCTTACCTCTAAGCAAATTACACCTATTATCAAAGATTATAGTAGAAAATCATGTGAGTTGTTTTTATAAGCTGCACTTGAACTATATTATTGAGACATAATATAGAAAGGAATTTCATTAAAAACTAAATGAATTAATGTCTGTTAACATGTATAGAAACAGTGTGACAATAAATGCAATCTTACCTTAAATATACTGAGTACTTTTTTTACTTAAAATGTTTTACATAAAATTTTGGTACTATATGAATGAGTCATTTTTAGTGAGACTGACAGAAAAGAAAAAGATGATTCCAATAAAACAGCTTTAGAAATATCTTTGGAGATAAGGTTATTGGTGTGCTTTTATTCATTGTGCCATTATTTTGATGTACAGACCCTGCTGTGGCTGGAATGGAAAGTATTCAGGACCTGCTACCTTAGGATTTTGATCTGCTAGGAGAGGGAGGGAGAACTGTGAAGGAAGTTTTGGGAGAAGAATGCATTCAGTGTTAACAGAGGCTAAGCTTAAAGTTTAGTTAGGCAGAGAAAAAGAGTAATGGATTACTTTAAGCAGTGACAAGATTTTACTAGAGAATATAAGTTACAAAGAGAAATGAACAATGATGTTAAGTTTATATTATTGAAGTCTCACTAGAAATGATGTGTAACGAAAGGCAGAGGGGTGATGAGGCACTGAGAGGAGTGGTTGCAGCACAGACACAGTGAAGTGCAGTGACTGACCCTTGGGGAGAGCAGCCCCTCGGTCAAGACTCCTGGTATAGGTAGGGAGATTCATATTTGACTTTTTAAAATTAGGTTTTTAAATTATTTTACTGATCTTTTATTTTGCTTGTTAGGACTCTGCCCTTTAACATATATCTTTTTAAATTTCTCTGTACTACTTATTGGGTGTCATTTGTGGTATTACATAGAAAGGTTTCATCCTTGATAGTGGTTTTAACACTTTTATAGAGCAAAATTAATTTTAAATAATATATTGCATAGAGCCAATTATTCTATTTTAAGAGAATACTGTAAGGCAGTGGTCCTCATTAGAACCACTTTGGCCAGTTTCCAGAAGCATACAGATGCTAGGACTTCACTCCAGAGATCATGATTTAAGGTATTGTCAAGGATAGCCAAAAAAGTTCAGGATCAAGTCAGAAAACTTGGCTCTGCTGGTATGGTGAGAGTGGATATGAAATCTCATTCAAGAAGTAGATTCAGAATAAACAATATGATAGATAGATTTTTTAGAAGTTTGCCAATTTACTAATTTACAATGAGCATTATGCCAAGTCAAGTGCACCTTAATGGTACAGTTGGCCCACGGTACTTTGCTGTCCTGGTGGAGCAAGCTTAAAACAAAGCTTAATTCTAATTAGAAGGCTGCATAGAAAGCCTGAACATTAGAGGAAATTATGCCCTGCTTCAGAGACCAGAATACTCATGTGTTCAGAATATTTTCTCCACTGGATTATATTTAGTTGGGCATTATATTTCCATTGGCAAAGTGTTTTGTCCCATTTTCTGTGTACCTTAGCCCCCCCTGTAGATATAATTATTTTTTAAAATATTTGCCGGACTGGTGAAATCTGATTGCAGTTAGTTTGCATTTTCTGGATGGTAACAAGTTTGAGCATTTAAAACATTTGTTGGCTTTTTGGATTTGTTCATGTGTGAACTACCTATTTATATCTTTTGCCAATTTTTCTGTATTGTGTTTTTCACATTGCTTTTTATAGGAGCTTGTTGAATGTTTTGTTTTCTGTCATCCAAACTTTACCAGCTTTACCTTTTCTTGCTTATGTTGTCATGAACCCTAAGTATTTTGAAGTCTTGTATTCAGTTTTATACATTTGTGTTTTTAAAATTCTTAGTATTTTTAAAAATAACTTTAGTGTTATGTCTTAGAAGTTTTTTCCTCCAGTTATATTCTAATATTGTTTTGTCCAATATAGGCAAATTTGTACATTCAATATAAATCAAATTTTGTAAGAATTGGCACTTAAAATAAGTCTTCCCACCTATGAATGTTTTTCCAGGCATTGAGACCTTCTTTTGTGTCCTTTTAGAGGTACTTATAGTTTCCTCTCTGTGTTATGCTTCTCCTATTAAATTTATCCCCATCTAGTTTATATTTGTAAATGGAAAACTTTTAATTCATTTTTACTTCTAGGTGATGTCTTAGGTTGCTATTGAGTAATAAGTCAAGAATCAGCATCTTTGTTTGGTTTCTCTTTTAATAATAGAAATAGGTTTGATGTTTTAAAACTTGTTTTAGATTTTCATCACTGTAGTAAAATAGTTGAGTACTAAATGTATAATAACAAAAGGCTTATTTTGGCTTACAAATGTAGAGGTTGCGTCCGTGATTGGGTGGGCCAATTGATTTTAGGCCTCTGGGGTTTTAGGCCTCTGGGGTGGGCTGATGGTGGAAACCAGGAGCATGTAATGGAACAAAGCTGCTGACTCCGGGACCAAGATGCAAAAGAAGAAAGGGAAGGAGGTGGAGGTGGGATCACAGTCCCCAGTGCCTGGGAGGCTTTCAACAAGGCCTTTCGTCTTCGAAAGTGAGGAACAAGCCTTTAATAATTGAGCTTTGGGGGACCTTTAACATCTAGAATGTAGTGTTCTCCCCCTGGCCTTCAAAGGTTTATATCCATATCAGAAGGTACGATGCATTCCATGTATCTCACAAGTCTTGAAAGTCTTAATGCTCTAGCATTGCTCAAAGACTAAGTCCAGTTTTTTCTGACATACAAAGCACAGGCTGTAGCCCTTGTAACATACAAGCTCTTGATGCATATTGCACATTGCTGACATCTGTACCTTCTTGGTCTCTTTTACTGGTTTGACATTATTCCTATAACTGTAAGCATTGCTCTGTCAGAGGACTTTGACCCAATACTACCCTATCTAACCTCTCAGGCATTCCTTTGAAATCTGGTGGTAGCTGTCTTTCCCATCATCTTGTATTTTTTCTACCCCCAAACCACATCATGTGGATGACACCAAAGTCTGTGCCCAGTGCAGGCCAGCTTGGGGTCTCCTTGAAACATTGTGGCAGCTACACAGAGAAACAAATCCTGGGGCAGCTCTTTCTTCTGGAATGATTCTGCGGGGGG
>PVKA01006665.1:0-48748 GCA_004027165.1 Ctenomys sociabilis | reverse complement strand
TCTAAATATTTTCACTCTGCCCCATTTTCCTTCTGATTCTTACTATGACACTGACTTAAACAGACAGTGCGGTCCCATGCTAGTTTGGATCTAGACTGTCCCTCCAAAGTGTCGTGTGGAAGGGGATCAGATGGTTGGGGCACTGAACTCTGTGGGGTTCATCCACTGGTGGGCTCTGTGGCTGAATGTACTGTTAGGAGGTAGTGCCTGGTTGGTGGTCATCACTTGGGGTGTGACTTGGAAAGGTGTCTTCTTGTCCCCAGTTCTCCCCTTTGCTTCCTGCTTCCTGGCTGCCGTGGGTTGAACGCCTTTCCTCTGCCATGCCCTTCTGCCATGCTGTTTCTGTCTTGGAGCTGCCAACCACAGATAGTATTCTCTAAAACCCAAGGGCTGCCAGGTATAGTTGTGCTATAATCCCAGCACTTCTGAGGCTGAGGCAGGAAGATCATTGTGAGTTCGAGGCCAGTATGGGCTACAAAGTGAGCTCAAAGTTTGCTTTGAACTTTATAATGGTACCTTGTATCAAAAAAAAAAACCAAACAAACAAACAAAAACAAAACATGAGCCGAAATAAAGCTCTCCTCCTAGTGGGTGTTCAGGTATTTTGTCTCTAGCATTGGTAAAGTGATACAGTATACGCTATAGCCTGAATATTGTGTTGCCTTAAAAAATCTCCTTTGACAATAAGTAGTCCATTGTCTTTAAGCTTACACTCCATAAAGTATCAGGCTGGCCTCAAGCTTGCAACATGCCTCTTGCTTCAGCCTTCCACATGCTGGCATTATCGAAATGTATATCATGTGTGGCTTTAGACTTTTTCTAGCTTGCCTCATGCCAATTCCAAAGGCCCCTCTACATCATTAGGCACATAGTAATGACCAAGCCACTGCCAGGACCAATTTTCTGTCACTAACAAAATACCTGGGGCAGTCAACTTATAAAGACAGAAAACTTATTTATAATTGCAACATAATTTTCAAGATTTCAGTCCAAAATTGGGTAGACCCATCGCTTTTAGGCCTCTGGTTTGTGTGCAGGATATAAGTGGTGGAGAGCATGTGGAACTCCTGCAAGGCCAGTAAGGGGCCAGGTACCACGGTCCCCATTAGGTACACATATCCAGTCATTTCAGACCTCCCATGGAGCCTCTTCCTAAAGGTCACTGCACCGTCCCGTGGCATTACCCTTGGGAGCAAGGGATTTGGGGTGGTTCATCTGTACTGCTGGAGGTTGCCAAAGGAGTGACCACCAACCACCCCAGGGGTTCTTTAGCTGAGTGAATAATGCATTATTTAGATGATAGGTCATTTTTCTCGAGCTTCATAATAAGTGGTATTTCTGAAGTAGACTTCAAGTATAAAGCATTGAACACATGCCAAAGAGGTCATAGGACTTCTATGTTTAGAAACTGTTTTCAGTGGGAATAGTTTAGATTAGGATAAACATTTTAGAACATCTGTTCAAAGACCAAGTAAAAGGTTTAATGTTTCTGTCCGTTACAGTTGAACCAAAAGCAGAAACATGGAACTCAATAGTGAGGGAGAACAATTTCATTCACACAGTAGAAGCAAAGGATTAGGAACAGAGTGAGTACTTTATAGAGTTCTATGAAGGAGAAAATGTAGTTTCCTTTGGGTATACAACAAAAATGAGTTAATACAGGAAAGCCAATTTGTAGACAGGAAATCATAATATAAGATGCTAGTTTTGTTCAAATAAGTGTTTAGAGATAAGCATAAGCTTACAAGTATAAGTGATTGGTAATAGCAGCTGAAGTTTGGTAAGTAGGAATATTTGTGCCATTAGGTGAGAAGACCCATTATAAAATAACAACTAAAAGCACTGTACTAGCACAGAAACAGAATATTAATGAGCAGAACAGAAAGATCAGAAAACATACTGAAATATGGATTTACTTTATGATACTGAGTAAAGTCAGTGGCAGAATTTCAGTAAACGATTCCAGAAGAATTGGTTAAATATGGGGGAAAAATAAAATATTTAAAACAGTGGCCCAAATAAATTGCTCTTGGGTAACAGATCTTGAATAAATTAATGAAGAACAAGTTTACGAAGGAAATATAGGGCTGGGCAGATAGCTCAGGGGGTAAAAGCGCCTACAGGCAGAAGCAGCAGCTGGGGCCAGATGTGCCATGCTGCCCCTGCCCCAGGGCGCACTATGATGGCAATTGAGGCTGGACGTGGTGGTGCGTGCCTGCACTCCCAGTGCTGGAGAAGCACTGTAAGGCAGATCTGTGTAGTGAGGCCCTGTAGACCTTTATATAATTTCACCAAAATAGAAGAGCCTATGCACTTTTTTAGTCCTTTTTTTCAAGTGCATGAGAAAATGCAGCCAAAATAATTGATTTGGCAAATTCTTACCCACACTATGTGAAGAATCTGGACCATTAAAGAGAGAGTTTTGCAATTTTGGAGGGAATAAAAATTACTGATGTGAAAGTTTTTGGAAACCAGAACCTGAGTTTACATCCTAATGCTATAATTCCCATGTAACAAGTGACATTAATTTGAAGCCAATTTCCTTATCACATACATTAATCTACTTTTACCAATAATTTTACTTGCCATTGGTAGCTTGAAATAAGCCATAGTAGAAGAATTTATAAGACTGATATTGGTAAATGCTGCAAATCAGAACACTTTGAAAGAGAACCATTTGTCAGTATAGGTAGATAAGAGTTGCTAGGATCAAATTAGGTAATACTTGACTAAAATGCATTGAACATTGTTCCTTTCCCATCAGGAATAAATGATGTTTATTTTGCTTTTTACGAAGATGAAGGAATAATGGGGTAGGCCTGCCCGTTGTTGATAAGCGAGTGGTCCTTTTATATAGTACCACTTAAGATACCTGATACTTATATTTTTTCTCTTCACATATAGTTACTTTCAAATTATTTTTCCTTTGCATAGCTGGTTGAAAGTCATATCAATCCAATGGGCCTCAAAGTCCAAATTTGCTATAATTTCCTAGAATTGATTTTCCTTTTAGTTTATCATATAAGTTAATTTATAGTTTTGAAATTTTAATTTTACTTATAAACTCTTTCTTGTCTTAGAGCTTCTTCGAAATATGTCATTGCTTAAGCTTCAAAATACTTTTTATTTCCCCAGAACTGGGGATTGAACTCAGGCCTCTGTGCTTGCAGGCAAACATTTATACTTGTTTTGATTCTTCCTAGGCACTTGGTTCTAGCTAATAGAGATGGAACAGGCTTGATAATTGTTCTCTTTTCTTTCTTTTAAGTCAGTCGATGTTATTTTAAAGTATTTTGAGGTTTACAGAAAAATGAGTAGAAAGTACAGTGTATATCTCCCAGATTCTCCTATGATTATTGAGGTTACCACTGATGAAACAATACTGATGTTATAATCTGTTGCTTATTATGAGGGTTCTGTCTTACATTATGTAATCTGTAGGTTTTGACAAATGGGTAATGATCTCTGCGATAACTATCACAGAGTAGATTAGTTTCACTGTACTAAAAGTCCCCTGTTTTGCCTCCCACCTGGTAACCACAGATCTTTTTCTCTCCATAGTTTTGAGTTTTCCTGAATGTCATATGGTGGAATGATGCAGTACATGATCTTTCTCATTGACTTCATTTATTTAGTGATAAGCATTTAAAAATTCCTCCCACCTTTTCATGGTTTGGTAGCTAATTTTGTTTTACTGCTGATATTCTCTTGTCTGGATGTATCCAGCCACCTACTAAGGGACATGCCGGTTGTTTCTGTGTTTTGGCAACTGAATAAAGTTGCTACCCATATGTGTGCAGTTTTGTGTGGATGTGTTTCAGCTCCCTGGGTGAAGACCAAGGAATAGGATTGCTGGATCATGTGGCGAGTGTATGTTTAATTTTATAAGAAACCACTAAAGTATCTTTCAAAGTAACTGTACCATGGCAGCAATGCCAGATCATTCCTTCACAGCCTCACTAGGATCTGGTGTGAGGGTTTTGGAGTTTAGCCATTATAACAGATCTATAGTGACAGTTTTTTGTTTGCAATTCACTGAGTACAGTTGAGGTTGAGCATCTTTTCATATGCTTATTTGCCATCTGTTTGTCAGGCTTGGTGAGATGTCTCTTCAGAATTTGTACCCAGTTTTCAAATTTTTTTCTTGTTACTTAAGATTCTAAGAGTTCTTCCCGTATTTTGAATGCCATCATTTATTAGATATATTTCTTGCAAAAATTTTCTCCCAGTCTGTGACTTGTCTTTTCATTCTCTCAACATTGTGATTTTTCCAGAGCTGAAGCTTTTATTTTAATGAATTCCAATTTACCAATTTTTCTTTCATGGGTAAAGGTTTTGGTATTTATGTAAAAAAGTTACCACCAAAATCCAGATCACCTGAATGTCTCTTTACCTTGTAGGAGCTTCATAGTGTTGCATTTTACATTTAGATCTGTCCTAGTTCTAGGGTTTTTTTTGGGACAGGTAAACATTCTGTCTAGATTTGTTTTTTAAACATGTGGTTGTCTAGTTGTTCCAGCACCATTTGTTGAAAAGTCTTCTTTTGTTCATTGAATTGGCTTTGCTCCCTTGTCAAAGATCTGGTGACTATATTTGTATGGATCTGTTTCTAGGCTGTTCAGTTCCATTGATCTGTATGTCTGTTCTTTTGCCAATAACACAATGTCTTGATTACTGTAGCTTTATAATGAGTCTTGAAGCCAGTACTGTCAGTCCTCTGACTTCATTCTTTTCCTTCAGCATTGTGTTGGTTATTCTGGGCCATTTTCTTTTCCATGCAAACTTTAGAATCACTGTTGATATCCATGAAATAACTAGTGGAATGGTTTTTACATCAAGAAATTTGCATTTCTTTTTAAGTTCATATATATTTTTTATTTTTTGTCATGGTTCCAAGGCTATTTACCTTATAATTTTTCTTTTTTAGTTGTCAAAACTTTTTTTTTGTTAGTCAATATAAGTAATATTTTTAAAATAGTAAGCATATGCTGTCTTATATAAATTTATACTTAAATATTTGCATGTAATATGCATGATATATATAAAAGTCTGTGATGAAAGAATAATGATTTTTATTTCGTAAGTCCTTCTTTGGGACTGAGGAAGTTTGAGGCAGCTTCCATAGGTTCCCCTGGGGTCTTTTTCTTTTTTTTTTTCTGTGGAGCTGGGGATTGAACTCAGGCCCTTGCGCTTGCCAGGCAAATGCTTATTCAACTGAGCTATCTCCCCAGCCCCTTTGTGGGTTTTTAAAAAGCTACATCTACTCTCAGAAAACTCAAAAGATTTCATTTGTTGAGAAACTCATGTATTTCGAGAGATACCACTGTGGAGAATATTTTGCATCAGAACGTAGTGGAGCTGGAGAGAAAATTTGCACAAAATAAACAACAACAAAAAAAACCCTCAAGACTAAGATACATTGCTGAAAAACAATGAATCCAAACATGCTCTTTGATTGAATTTGAACTTGTTTTATGAGCATGTAGGAATTCTGTGAGCATAAAGAAAAGGATAATTATTTTATTAACTATTCTAAACGAGTAGTCTATATAGAATAAGCCAACTAAAAACAGGTATTTATTTGTTTATTTGTAGTTTATATATTTGCCGCAGGGTCTCACTACACAGCTCTGACTCACAGTGATCGTTCTGTTTTCAGCCTCCCCAGCGCTGGGATTACGTGTGTGCACCTCCACACTGGGACTTGGTAGCCAGCTCAGTGTGCCCAGGGGTGATGCTGGCATGGCCTGTGGTGCGGGGATCGAGCCCTAGTCCCTATGCTCAGTCCCTACACTTGCAAAAGCAGGCACTTAGTCTGCTGAGCTATCTTGCCAGCCCTGTAGGCATTTATTTTTAGTTGCACTTGAAGAGAAAGAATAGAAATGCTTAACTTTTAAATATTCAAGCCTGGGCTATGGAAAAAGCTCAGTAGAATATGCACTTGCCTGGCAAGTGCAAGGGCCTGAGTTCAAGCCCTGGTTCTGCAAAAAAAAAAAAAAAAAGAATTAAATATTCAAGTCTGCTTTATCCCTATTATTAGCAGTCAGAATGTAGCAAATTTATATTTCAAAAATGCTTAATGTGACACTGGGTTTTTACTGTTTGTAATTCAATGCCTGAATTATATTCTTAAGAAATACATTATAACATTTACATCCTTATTTCCTCTGAAGCTTACATAAAATTCTTTAGAATTTGTTGATAGCATGCAGAAAACATTACCATTTAACATTATGAAATATTTAATGCAAGCAGTCAAGTGTCATCAAGTTAATGTAGTTATATGGAAACTAGCCACTGCTTTCTGCTTAGGATGTTCATCCTGGCTTCCTTCATATTAGCCAAATTCGAGAAAAATCCACATATCCTTGCCAAGACTGAGCAGTGTAATGAACTACAAAGTAGGGAGGAAAAGCTTTGATAGAAGGAAAAATGTTATCTAATTTATTTTTAGAGTACTAGTGAGGTTAAATATTTCTGTATTTATTAACTTTTATTTTTTTATGACTTATTTGTTCATAATTTTTGTCCTGTTTTCAGTTTAAGAGAGTTGGTGTGTTTCTAATTGGTTTTGTTAGAGCTTTGCAAATAGTAAAATGGTTCTGTTCTTATGTGCTGCTAATATTTTTTCTTGGTTTCTAATTTTATCTTTTTAATCCATACTCTTAGTGTTCTTTTGCACTTACTGCTATATTAGGAATACTTTCCCATACCACTCGACATATTTTGATAATGTCATTTCAGATGCTTGTATAGCATTCTGTTAGTTGGATTATAAAAAGATTTTAGTTCGCTACTTGCATATTACTGAGATTAGATTGTTTTTATGGCATGAAAGTTCAATCACTAAATCTGTTCATTGTTGCTTTTTATATTAGTAACTATAATAAACATTTATTAAATACATACCTACTAAGAAATATAATTGAATTTGGTCTAAAACATTTTTCTAAAATTTAGGCTTTTGAATTTGAAACTTTTATCTTGGATAATAGCTCAGAAACAAAGCCTTTCTTAAAACTGGCTTTATTGGGAAATATGTTAAAGTATACAATTATTCCTTAATTTTAAGGAAGCAGAAAGCAGCGAACATAAGTTATTTGAAATATCATTTATAATAATATTATTGACCTAAAATAATTAATTAAAATTTTTACTATCTCCTTTCTCAACAGTGACATTTGTTAGCAGATTCTCTCTTTAATAATACACAATGCTGGATCATGACACAGAGAAAACAAACAGTTCATTGTTTGAAATAATGTGCACTGTGTTTGCAGGACTGTGCATTTTTGTTTTGAATTGTTTTTATTACACAATTTTGGTTGTAGAGTATAATACATAATGTATTTTAACTTATTGTGATACAGAGGTACTTATTTTGGGGTATAAGATTAACACTTTGCAATAATCTTTACTTTTATGAAACTTTTGAGTCTTCATATACTGTGTATATATGAGTAGAGTAGGTTTCATTTACTTGACAAAATTTTTTTATTAGGTTTCCAATTTATGTATTTAGAACAAGTTGATTGTGCCGTCATTATATGCATATATATATATAGGAACCCAGTGTTTAGGTAATTGTGTTGTGCCTCTTCTTTTGAGGATGGGATTATTGTACGGCTGCTACTTGCTTATACAGAAAGGCAGTATCTGGAGATGAGGTTGAGGTAGAGATGTGCAAATTTTCAGCTCCCTCATGAGTAGTCTATTTATATGAGGCCAAAGAGGGAATGTGTACTGAAATTACAGGATGGGGTTGTCTGTACTATGCATCAGACTAGAAGGTGCAAATGGCATGATAAATCATAGGCCAGAAGTAAGGTAGACTGCCTAGATAGGTAGTAAAAGAACAGAAAGGCAAAACTGTAGTACTGTGTGCTCTTTTTCCCACCAAGGAAGTTGCAACTTACTATTTTCCAGGCACTGTGTCATCTCTTATCTTGAGTAGATGGCCTTTTGAGAGATTCAAATAAAAGTCCCATGAGTCAACATTAATTCCTTTTCCTCACTTTGATATCTAATCCACTAACATGTGAGAGGTCTCAAGTCCTGTTAGCTTCAGCTATGATCTTTTCACTTGGATTTCTGTAATGCTCTCCCTTATTTTGTTTGCTCTTATAAAATTCATCTCCAAAGGAGCCACAGCCATTCTCATGAAGAGAAGTTACATTCTGTCTCTCTCTCTGTTAGTACTTTCCACTGAGTTTTGATGGTATTCATAAATAAAATCTACTTTCATTGCTGAGTCCTCAAAGGTCCTCTATGATTTGCACCCTGACTAACAATTCTGATCTCCTCTGCATCATCCTCTGCCCCTGCTTCCTTCCCTGGTCTTTTTGTTCTTAGACACTTAAGTTCAGTCTGGTGCTTTGCCTTGCTACTGTGTTTTCATTACTTAGGACTGAGTTGAAGTGTAGCTTCTTTGATGAGGCCTGCTGTGAGCATGCTTTCTACAGAGTTGTCTTTAAGTCGTGTCTCATTTATTCACATTTTATTTCCCTTATTGTTCTTGACCATATGTCTAGAATCCATTCATTCAGTAGATACTTACTGTGCATCTAAAGTATACCAGCTATTGTTCTAGGTACCTTGGTTTCATCCATGAACAATAAAGAGAAGATCCCTGTTGTCTTGGAACTCACTTAGTGGAGTAAAGAAAGAAATGCTACATAATTAACATATATCTACCTTGTAGAGATATGAGGCAGTATGTTACAAGGAAGTGGATGTAATAGAGGAAAATGGAGGATGGTAATAGAGACTGGGTGACTTGGACAGGGTTAGGGACATCTATATTCAATGAGATGGCATTGGTAGGCCTCACTGACCTGATAATAATGTAGTGTTCTTTTGTTTCTTTTACTTTTAGCTTCAGCACCAGTCAGCAAAGTGAATAAGTACTGTGCTTCTTCCAACTTTCATTCCACTTGGGGAAGAAAGAATATCATCATGTCAAACATCACGATTGACCCTGATGTCAAGCCTGGTGAATATGTCATCAAAAGCCTCTTTGCAGAATTTGCTGTTCAAGCTGAAAAGAAAATTGAAGTTGTAATGGCTGAACCCTTGGTAAGTAGAACTGACCTATACATTTCAAATATTTTCTTGACTTTTGTATTAACCATTATAATACAAATTTTCCAAAAGAAATAATATAGCTAAAAAAATATTAAGGGAGGTTAGTAGCAATCCAGAAAGCTGCAATTACTTCAGAATCCACTTTGAAAAATTAATGTGATTCATGATGGAACAAAGATGAATTTGACTAATGAGTTGTGAAAGCCAAATGAAATGTAGTGGGAAATAAAGGAAAATTTAGACTATTCTACAAGTTACAACTAAAACTATAGCCAAGCTTACAATCAACCAGTGAGCTTTTTTAAATACTTACAGCATATGAGGCATAATTGGAGAATGTGAAGAACTCTGAGATTAGGATCTGTATTGAGGAAAGAAAGAGAAAGACTGAAAACAAAGTTTAGGTCAGATTTTGAAGAGGTGTAAATACTACAATGATAGGTAACACAGCTGATGGGCAATAGAAGAGATTGAAGGCAGAGGCTGTTGAGGTGTTCAAGCTGGAATGAAAGTGATTTTGAACTAGAGGGTAGAAGTCAGCGTTGTTGCAGAAGAAAGTAAGAGAATAAACAAATAATTTGACAATTACAGAAGTGGCATTTTGAGTAAAAATTAAAGGTTAAAAATGCTTTGACATGTTAGGAAAGATGAGCTGTATTTGGGCAGAGTACCTAGGGATATTCTTGGGCTTGAATAAGTGAGCGTGGAGAGTTTTCATTTGTGTGGCTTAAGCTTGACTTTACTGGTAATGTAACCATGGAAATTGTTTGGTAAATCGGAAATACTTTTTGAGAACTCACATGAGATGGTGAATAGGAATGTAGATTTTATCATCACCTATAATCAAACCAAAAGAACTGGAAGTGATATCAAGAGAAACAGAGAACTGAATAGAAATACCATTGTCAGACAATATAGGGAGGCAGGATACTTGGAGAAACTGTTACTGGTTTTGGAAGTAAAGCAGTCCGGTCATTAGGAAAATAGTCTCCACTTGTTTACTCAGCTTTGTTCAAGGAAAGTTCCTCGAGTTTGAAGGGGATGCATATGTGATGTACCAAGATAACAGTATTGGTTAGAAGGGGTTTGATGGTAATAAAGATGAAGACAGAGGATATAAGAGCTGAAACTCATTTATTATAGTATGTGTCCACTGCTGACTTGGAACCCAGAGGACTTGGTGCCTCTGAGGTCAAAGTTAGTAAGTGGCAGCGTGAGGAGTTAGGCACAATAATATCGTATTCTGAACCTAAGTGCCTACTCTGTCTACTCTCCTTTCTCAGAAGGAAGAAGCAGGGGAGTGGGGAGGGAATGACTTAGGGAAAGAGGGAAGTTGAAGGTGTTACTGTTGGATGCTCTGAATTTTCTCCTTGAAGCAAGGACTTAAAATTTCAAATTGCAGAGATGAGGTGCTAATGTGTTCTGGGGTATAATACATAACAATAGGTAAAAATTTGTTGGTCAGATATCTGTTTCAAAACTGCCCACATCACTGTATTCAATTTAAACTATTTCATGGTTGTTTTCTGCATGTCAAATTAATGATTATTTTTATACCAGTTTATATATTTTTAGAACTTGGCATAGTATAATGTTCTGTTTTAGTAAAAAGGATTACAAAAGGTTATAGATTGGTGTTAGGACTTTAATTATAATGTTCTTTATCTGTGAAATGTTAATTTTTTTATCAGTTGTCTCTGAATTATATGGATAAGTAGCAATACAGTAAGGAAAATACATTAAAATTTATTATGGAAAGGGTTTTTTTTTTGTCTTTTTGAGACAGGGTCTCACTATGCAGCTCAGGCTGACCTTAAGCTCACTTTGTAGCTCAGGCTGGTCTCGAACTCACAAGAATCCTCCTGCCTCAGCCTCCCAAGTGCTGGGATTACAGGCCTGTGCCACCATGCCCGGCTGGAAAGGTTTTTTTTTTTTTTAATGTACTTGGTACAGGGTCTCACTATGCAGCATGGACTCATAGTGATCCTCCTGTTTTCAGCCTTCCCAACACTGGAATTACAGGCATGTACCACTATGCCTGGACTCGGTTGCAGGCTCTGATGCCTGGGATTGAACCCCAGACCCTGGCCTAAGCAGGTACTTAGTCAACTGAGCTATCTTGCCAGGCCTTGGAAAGTTTCAAAGATACATACAAGTAGACATATCCAAAAGGAACCAACACCAGCTCCAGCAATTTCAACTTATATGGCCATTCTAAATACACTTCCTATTTTATGAACTATCTGATAGCAGTCCTGTGTGATAGAGCCCTGCCAGTTCTGAAATATAATGCATTGTTAAAGGAATTTTGATTTTGAAATATAAAGGTCTTAAGAGTGAAATTATTAAGAGGAAATGTGGATTAGATTACCAATTTGACCAAGTGTGTGAAATGGCAAATTTAAAAAAAAATTTTTTTTCTCTTCCTTTTGCGTGCCCTTGTCATCATCTGCTTAAGGCTGCAGGAGCTTCTGGCCAGGCCCAAGGAGTCTCATCCTCTTCATTTTGTTTACTTCATCTATAATACGAACATCATCACTTTTCTGCTTTAAATATCGTTCTCCTGTCTTTGCTATGGTGTTATTTCAAGTTCTGTTAGGTCATTCCAGACACTTCATTGTCTTCCTGTAGTTTGTATAATGTTTTATGATTGTCCATATTCCTCTGTCTCAGTGTTTTTATTTTTCTCTCTTCTTTTAAAGTGAATTTTAGGACAGGGTCTACAGCGTGTACAGCGTCTCACTATGTAGATCAGACTCCTAGTGAACCTCTGTTTTCAGCCTCTCAAGCACTGGGATTACATGTGCGCACCACCACGCCCGTCTCAAGGAGTCCTAGGGGCGGGGCGGGTACTGCGCTCCGGGATCAAACCCCAGCTGGCCGCTGTGCTCTGCCGAAGCCGGCGCTTTAGTCTGCTGAGTTATATGGCAGGCCCTTATTTTTCTCTCAGTCTGAAATATTTTCAAAAGCTCTGTTCACCCTTCCAGACTTCCCATTTGTTCCCTCTGACAAGTGGTCCTGCCATATTAATGTGTATGTATCATGTATCTACCATTACCAAATAGTAAGATACAGATTATGCATATGTCACATTATGTTTAATTTCATACCTGTCTGTGTCCTCCATGTGAGTTTCTTGATGCCAGGAACTAGGTGTCTCTTCCACCTGCCTGCAGCACTGCCCAGGGGGGCATGCTTGGGAAGGGTGCTCAGTAAGTTGTTTTTAAGTTGAATTTCGCCTCAGATAGCACTGCTGTGGCATATAGCATTTGTTCTTCTAACAAAACACAGTGTTATTAATGTTTCAGAACACTATGATGCTGATGATACTGTATTGTTCATTTAATAAGTAATTTCAGAGGTACCCACCTGCTTTGTAATCTGAGATTTTACAGTTAAGTTCATATGGTGAGGACTGAACCAGAGCGCTGATATTTCTGTCCCAGCATCACACTGGGGAAAAGAGGCATTTCTGCTTATTCCTCCTTTCAACACCACACCAGGAAACGTCCTTATCATATTTTATAGATTTTTCTCCATTATGCCCCTATGTACCAGAACCATTCCTCTTTATCTAGGTCAGAGCTCTGCCAGATTTGTTTTCATTTTATACCCAGGTCTGAGTAGATTGGAAATCCATAACTTCAAGATAATGAAGATACATTTAATCTAGTATTGTGACAGTGTTTATATTATACCTTCAACTGCTTTTATTATGATTTCATTTATTTCCACCTTTTAGGTAATAAACTGCAATCCCAAATGACTTTCTGACATCTTGAATGAAAGTCTTACAGAGTCACTTTATAGAAGAAAACATTTAGCCTGGTGTGGCGGTGTTATACTGTCTTAATTACTCTTCTCTCATTGCTGGGACAAATACCCAAACACCCAAAATGAAGGAAGGAAAGGTTTATTTAGCTCATAGTTACTAGAGGTCCATATTCAGCAGGTTCCAAGGCAGAGGGGCACATGGCAGAGAGCAGCAGTTCATGGTGGCAGAACAACAATAACAAAGCAATCGCTACAGAAAGTCTGTCTCTCTCTCTTATATTACATGCAAGTTCTCTGCCCCAGTCTGGAGGAAGTACTCACACCCTTAATCCCAGTAGTACTAAGACCTATAATCCAAGCCTTGGATCACATATAATCCCAATGGATCATGAATTAATCACAAACTCTAGAAGTCCATGACTACATGAGGCTTTGGGGGGACACCTAGAAACCATAACATATACTTACAATCTCAGTACTCTGGGAAGTTGAGGCAGGAGGACTACAACTTAGACCAAGAACTCAAGTACAAAGGCTGTAGAATCAATCCCCAGGGACCAGCCAGATAGCTCAGTGGACTAAAGCACCTGCTCAGGTAGAGAGCAACGGCTGGGGTTTGATCCCTAGCGTGCTGTGCTGGCCCTGCCCCTGGGGCATGCTGAGCCAGCGATTTAGACTGGGCATGATGGGGCATGCCTGTAATCCCAGTGCTTGGGAGGCTGGAGGATCACTAGAAGTCTAATCTATGTAGTGAGATCCTGAAGACTGCATACTAAATACATTAAAAAAAAGAATCAGTCTGCAAAACTGGTAGGGTGGGGGCGAAAGACACAGAGAGACAGAGAGACAGAGAGAGAGAGAGAGAGAGAGAGGCAGAGGCAGAGAGACTTGTTAGGTATAAGGATGCTGGCAGAGTTTATGGTCATCCAGGACAGTAAGGCACAACAAAAATTGAAGCACAGACTTCTGTGGAAAAGACTATTGCTGGAATGAAAGAATTGGTCTTTCTTATTCCCATATTAGAAACCATTATAAAATGAGGCTAAGTAGGCCAGAAGAGTTGAAGATCAACCGAGCTTGATTTTTAGCCACAATTTCATTCCATTTTCATTTTAGAAGTAAGGTTCTGAGAGAGCAATCATTGATTAAAATTGCAGCTTACAAACTATGCAGCCCAATACTTGAGGTTTCTTTCTTTCTACAAGGAGATAGCATGATCCAGGTAATGACACTCCACACTTACCTGTTAATCTTATAGATTGCCAGTGACTAGCAAAGAAGTGATTTAAGTCATTTGTATTTTGTTTAGGCCCATGATTTATTTTAACAGTGTTCCATATGTAAGTATTTTAAAAAGGGGTTCTTCACTCTTTATGATTGACCAGTTTGTTCCAAACTGCATTTTCTTATTGTCTATTTTTAACAAGTCATATTTGAAGAATGGGACACTGTACAACTCACTGACAAGGATTCTGCAGTGCCCAGTTTTTAGGAATGGTTGTTAACATAATGGGGAGACAGATTCAGGGCATTCCTGGGGTTTTTGATATTTGGTATGTTAATTTTACCTCCCTGTCTCAACCTTGTGTAAAACTGTTGCCTCCCCTAATCAACCTCTGGCTGTTTTTCCCTTTCCTTTGTGGGTAAGGTGCAGGGACAGGCAAGCCTGATTGCTAAGCAGGTGGTTGAAGGGACTGGAAGGGAGAGGCTCAGTCTTACATAATCTTTAAAACCACATTTTAGGCAGGCCTTCTTATCTTCATTTGAGCTGTCTTTTCTGAGTACCCGAGGTCTCCCATCTTGAGTCTTTCTAGAGTCCCAGATCATGGACTGGGTTATCCTTTTTTCACTGTGTGTGGCAAGATCACCACTTCCTTGTGGTCATTTTCAAATGTCAGTTTCTGCAGTCATCTCTGTGGTCATCTAAAATCTTAATCCCCACTCTACCTGTCTAATGTAGCATACATTTCCTTTGCATTTTCATTACTGTCAGCTCCACTAGCATGGTGATTGTTTTCAGTAATATTCAGGGCTGTGTCTCCAGAGCCTAGAACAGTGTCTGGAACACTGCACTTGGTGATTTAGATGAATGAATGATGATTGAATATGTGGATATCTGACTTTTCTCTTGCCTACTTAAGATTCATTAATGCATAGTAAGAGTTTATGTTCTTCTGTCATTTTGTACCCTCTCTCCCATTTTCTGTTGTCTTTCTAGGTTGAGCCCTATAAATTTATTTTGCCATTTGTCTTAGTGGGAACTTAGGAGAGAATGTTGGCTATGTGTATATTCTAGCATCTTTACTGCAAACTATTGACATATTTCAATGTCATTGTTACCATACTCTGAAATTTTTTTCCAGGAGATTCTCCTGTCTTTTCGAGAAACTGCATGTTGTTGGTAGTCTGTATACACATACCAGTTGTAGAATCAAATGAGGATATAAAGGATTATGAGCCTTAGACTTTTGATTAATTTTTTTATATTATGAAAATAGTAACCACAGTGAAAAGCAGAAGTAGCTGTAAAGGTCATATAATAAAAATGTCTTTTTAATGATGGGTCAAGGTAATTACTGTCAGCAGTTTTTAAAGTCTATCGTTTTTTCGTGTCTATCACTTATCACTGTGATACTTGCATTCATTTTTTAAAAAGCTCAAACGAAAGAAATTTTTTTGTACCTAGATATTTTAATAATGTAAATTGGAGATTATTCTATATCAGCCACATAAATTTGTCTTGTTTTTCTTACTGGTTGAATATAATTTAAGTGAAAATTTTATAAGTTTATTTTTATGTATTTATTTTCATAAATACAGCTTTTCTAGTTTTGGGCTTACTCAAATTTGGTGATAATATTTTTTAAATACCACTATAGACATTATTGTACATAAGATTTAGGTTTCACATATATGAGACTAAGGATAGTAAATTCTCTTTTTGTGATAACAGTTTCAATGGAATGTAATTTTTAAGTGGCTTTTCTTATTAAAACAATCATGTATTGAAAGATAGTACAAGAGTCCCCACTTTTCCATAGTTTTGGTTACCTGTGGTCAAGCACGACCCAAAAACACTAAATGGGAAGGTCCAGGATTGGACAATTGATCAGTTTTATAGAACTGTTATAGTATTCAGTAATATTACTTCTATTTTATTATTGCTTTTGTGGATGTCTCATTGTTTTACATAAGTTAAACTTTATCATAGGACCCTATGGGTGAATAGGAGGCAGGCACAGTACACTCAGTGCCATCTGTGTCTTGGGCATCTGCTTGGGATTGTAGCATCCTTCCTCCCCCTGGATAAGAGTGGGCCACTGTGCATGTTCCTGAGCACTAACTGGGCCTCTCCCACCTGCCCTGCAGTCAGAGTGAGGGGTTAATACAGAGTCCTTGATTGACAGTTTTTATTTATTTCATTTATTGTATTGATGAGAAATGTGAGTATCCTTTTATATTCAAAAATCATTTCTGAGTTACTGTTATGAAAAAAAAAGCTCACCGTCACTTTCTGCTGTAGGATGTGTGGATGTCAAATCTTCATAGATCTTTGCAGAAATATTAGGGTTTATTTTTGTTTGTTTTTCAGAAACAAGTGTTAAATATAAGCCAGCAGTTTATTTCTGGAAATGTTATTGTTTGTTTATTTGTTTATTTGGGGGAGGAGTGAGATAGGGTCTTGCTATGTAGCTCAGGCTGGCCTTGAACTTGTAGTAATCCTCCTGCCTCTCTGAGTGCTGGGATGACAGGTGTATACCACCATACCTGGCATGTTCTTTTTTAAGTTCTTCTCTCTACCATTGGAAATCTTTGATAATTACTATTTACAATTCAAAGAGGGGTCAGATAAGTTGGGAAGAAACTGAGGTATCCTCCTATCACCTAATTAGATGCTTCACATTAGGAGAGTAGAGTACCTTTCAAAACTCAGTATTTTTTCAGACTTTTAGTTTTAGAGAGTGTTCCACAGGACTTTCTAAGGGAAGTACTCATTGTTGAGTCAAATGTTGGAGTTATATAGTGTAGGACTACACCGTGGGGGACAGCTGTGGATAATAGACTTGCTCTATGATGTAATTACTGATGCAAGGTTGGCCTGCGAGAGTCACAGTGCTCAGGAGCAAATAAGCACAAGCCAAAAATCTCTCCTGTTAGAAAACTGAAGTGTTAACTCAGGTGTTTTCGTGACCCATTTGAAGTCCTTAGAAGCACGATTCTCTGACAAAGCAGGGTTTTTATATGTCCACAGCAGAGACATTTATAATTTCTTTTTCATAAAGATTTGTAATAAATGAGAGATGGCCTGCACTCCTTGGCACATGCCTGTAATCCCAGCTGCTTAAGAGGATGAGGTGAAGGATGTTCACTTTGAGGCTAACCTGGGAAGTTTAGTGGGAACATGTCCTAAAATAAAAAAGTAAAAGAGGTGAAGATGTAGCTCTCAGCACTTGCCAAGCACGAGTAACGTCCTGAGTTTAATACCCAGTAATGTCCTGAGTTTAATACCCAGTAACGTCCTGAGTTTAATACCCAGTAAAAGAGGGAGGGAGAGAGAACACAGAAAGACAAAAGTATAAAGAAGCAGAGAGGGAGGAAGAAATGAGAAGGAAGTATGAGCTCTACTAGAGAAGATACATAAATACATATTTCTAAACGTAATGGAACATCAGCTGATGGTGGTGCCTGTCCACGGGAGTGAAAGGGCTGCCCTTCCCTAGTCTTCTGGTTGAACTGCCAGTACCATTTAGAAGCCTGTCACAGGCACCCCTAGAAATAACGCTGTAGTGCCAGGTCAAGTGGACATCCAGGAAATAATCCTCTCACCTAGGTAAGCGTTCATACTGTACTCTCAGCAATCATGTCTTTCGTTATTGAATTCAGTTTTTAATACCTGTATGTTGGTATGATCAATTGGATAATGCCTGTGAGAGCTTCCTGCCGCCGTTCTGGGGATTGAATCCAGGGCTAGGGAATCACTGTACTCTGAGCTACACCCCCACTTCTCATCTTACCTCTTAGATTCAGGGAGGGCAGGGCCTCGGTTACCTTGCTCAGCATATCCCCAACATGTAAAAAGTACCTGGTTCTTTAAAGTCCCTTGGAATAAAATGTCAGATACAGTAGGAATGGAACAGGATGAGTGGAAAGGAAAATAGCATTTCTTTGTGTTTTGAAATGTACAAGACACAGAAACAGACTTCTCAGGGGACAAACATCATAGAACATATTTTTATTAATCAACTAGTTAACATACTTATATAATATACTCCTATATAGTATATTCTTCCGCTTATATTTTGTTGTGGACTTTTAAAATATTTAAGTTACCATAGACTTAAAAACCAACTTTTTATTGATATCAGATCAGGTCTTGTTTTGCTCCTCCATCCCCCTCCTTTTTTTGCAGAACTGGGCTTTGCACTTGCTGGGGAGCACTTATTTTACTGGGCCATCAGGTTATTTTTGTTTTTGTGCTGAGGATCAAACCCAGGGCTTCCAGCTTGCTAGGCCAGCATTGTATTGCAAAACTAAATCGTCAACCCATTTCCATGGCCTTTAAACTATTGTGAATAGAAAAACAATTTATTTTGCCCTTTTTTCTTAAATAAAACTAGCATATTACTGACAGCAGCATTTGCTAGTCAATCTTTTTTTCACTTTGCCTCCCCCACCCCTGCTTCTTCCCTTCTTTAATTCTTCCCTTCCCTCCTGCTTGATGTTATAGTCCAGGATGACAGTCCTTGATCTCCCTGTGTAGCTCAAACTGGCCTCAGACTTACAGCAGTCCCCTTGCCTCAGCCATCCAAGTGATGCGATTAGCTGCCTGTGCTATCATGCCAGCCCTTCACTGTCTTTTTTTACACATGAGAAACTAAATCACAGAGCTCCCAAATCCTCTAGCTAGGACCATTTACTTAGGGTCATTGAACCAGCTACCAACCCAGAGCCATCTAGCTGCATAGACTTTGTTCCTGTATTTGCATGAGAGTGCAGTTCAGAAAACATTTATTTGAATGAAATAGTGAATGAATGCATACTATTACTGATGTGAATGTAACAGGGCCTGTGTTCAATGTTGTAGGCTTGAGGGCCCGGGAGATGGCTCAGTGGAATAAGCGCTTCCCTGGCAAGAGCAAGGGAAAAAGAACTGGTAACTGGAGCCTGTCGGGAGGAGATCCTGTGACTTGGTCACTATTACCTCTATAGTGGCTATGAAGAATTAAATCCTATTCTGTGACCCCAACTGGAGACTTAACTTTCTTTAAAACAACCTAATTACTAAAAAAGAACACAATCAACTTGCAAATCTAATCTGTTTGTCTAATGGTAGATATGTAACATTTTGTATTTATATATGTATATATATTTTTTGTTATAGGAGAAGCTGTTGTCCAGATCTCTTCAGAGGGGAGAAGATCTTCAGTTTGATCAGGTATGTAAACTTTGGGAGAGTACTTTTTCCTGGAGGGAAAATTTCTTCCTATGCAGCTCAGACTTGTGATTCTCCTGTTTTCAGCCTTCCCAGTGCTGGGGTTGCAGGCACGCAGCACCGTGCCTGGATTTGTTTCCAGGCTCAGCATGCAATGGGAGTGGAGCAACAATCCCACTGCAGCATGTGAAACCTGGGATTGAACCCTGGTCCCAGCACTTGCCAAAGCAGGCACTTAGTCTCACTGGCCTTAATGATTAAGTGTAGTATTTATTTATTTGTTTTTTTTTTTTGTCTTTTTGAGACAGGGTCTCACTATGCAGTTCAGACTGGCCTTAAGCTCACTTTGTAGCTCAGGCTGGTCTCGAACTCACAACAATCCTCCTGCCTCAGCCTCCCGAGTGCTGGGATTACAGGCATGCGCCACCACGCCCGGCGTAAGTGTAGTATTTAAAAACACTTTTATTTTGTTTAGTGATCTTTATTTGCTTTAAGTTTTTTTTTTTTATTTGGAGAGTTGGTACATAGAATAAACTGTGAACTATATTGATTTTAGTTCTTTTAGTATTTTACTTTTACTTTTTATTGTTAATCTCTTTAATATACCATTAGAAATTTTTCTCAGAATGTTTCCAAGTATAGGGTTGGGGATATAGCTCAGTGCTCAACGCCTACCTGAAAAGTACAATGTCATGAGTTCTATTCCTGGTACCACCAAGGAAAAAGGAAAGATAATGTTTCCAATTATGTACCAGTATTTTCTTGTGAACCAATTCCTAGTTTGTACTTTTTTTTTTTTTTTGTATTTTAGTACGAGGTCTACAGGGTCTCACTACGTAGATCAGACTCCTAATGATCCATGTGTGTTTAGCCTCCTAAGAGCTGGGATTACAGGCGCATGCCCCCATGCCCAGTTTCAGTCTCTGTTTCAGTGTGCCCCAGGTGCAGGGCTAGCACCAGCATGACATGCTGGGGATTGAACTCTGGCCACTGAGTCTGCTTTAATTCACTGAGCTGTTTGGCCGGCCTGATTTTTACATATTAATACTTGACCATTTTTATTTTACCCTGTTGGGGTCCTCAAGACCTTTGTGAAGAAATACTAGTATCTAAAAACTCATGTGATGTTATTCTGATGTTAATTTTTTCTCTTGCTGAGATTAAATGTTGGTTCAAGTGCTATTTTATCGTAATTTTATTATTTGTTGATTATTTTAAATAATAACCTAGATTAGCTTTCTTTGCTATCTAGCATTTTTCAGCCAGTTCATAAATGTTTTTAAGAAATAGAAATTAATATTCGTATTAGACAGGTTGATTAGAATTACATGGTGGAAATGCTCCAGAATTGTGTTCCCGTACCCCAGTCTAGTGCTGAGTAGGACTCACCAAGAGTCATGTGTATACAATACAGTACCTATATTTGCAACAGTTCTCTGTGTGACAACTCTGATGCACACACTTAGATAAGTAAATAGCCACTGATCTAAGAGAGACCACAAGTAGAAACACATTTTATACCACTACAAAAGTTATTTAGATTATTCACATTTTGAATCTACTTCACTAATCAATGTATGAGTATAATCAGGATTTGAAATCTGATTAAGCAACATTTTAAGGAAAATTTGCAGTTGTCTTCTTTGGAAGTGATTAATAAAAACTCTGAATGATGATGTCTGATAACTTGCTTTTGAGTCACAATAAAAAGCTATATGTGATGTAAAATTGTTTAGTATATATTTGCAGTAGCAGGTGATGTTCTTTTGTTGTTTCTTTAGATATTAAATTCCTTTTGAATGATACTATTCATAGTTAATAAATTAATTTTTTGAAGATATTCATAGTTAATAAATATATTTTTTATATAAACATGGCCAACTGGAATTAGAATCTTGTTTTTACTTTAGTTCCCTATATTAGAACTTTTTGCCTGTCAAATTACAGCAGTTTATAATAAAAGAATGAATCCCTGCAAATAAATAAATAAAAAAATAAAAGAATGATTAAAGGTGGGTACCAATAATGAAAAAGAGAACATCCTACAGAATCAATATTATTCTTTTGTATTTTCCGATGAAGTATTTTAAATTTATGTGCAGAGTATAAAAAACCAGGAAAATAAAATGTTTCCTTTCTAGAGATTTCAATTTTTCTTTGCACACAGACTCTTCATATAGTATAGATCTGGAGGGTTCTTTTTTTTTTTTTTTTTTTTGTGGAACCGGGGTTTGAACTCAGGCCTTTGCGCTTGCCAAGGGAAGTGCTTATTCCACTGAGCCATCTCCCTGGCTCACATAGTATAGATCTGAGAGAGACATTTGACGGTTTCCACAACCTGCCAGTCAACAAACTGAAACATGTAAAACTGAATGCTGATTTTCAAGTATCAACTTTGTGAACAGTGGGTTGACTCAGATACAACAATTTTGTGAAGAGAAAATACTCTTCTTGGGATGTTCAAGACAAATAGTGACCCAGAGACCACTAACCATGGCTGGTTGTGGCACCTGGGGGTCTTTGTGAAATGAGCTAATGGTGTTCATCTCGAATTCACATAGTTTCAGGGATGCCTGAAATTTAGTAACAGTAGCTTATTATGCTACATTAACCTTTTTGTTTTTGGTGGAACCAGGCCTTGAGCATGCTAAATATGTACTGTCGCTGTGCTATAGTCCCAACCCTACTACATTGATCTAATTCTGCCCATTTAGATGTTCTAAGCTTTAAAGATTTGTTTATGATGTATTTCTAGCATGTTAGTTCATATATATCAAAGTTACTGTAATTCTTCTGTGTCATAATACACAGGAAACCGGCCTTTTCCACAGCTCTGACCTGTAATATAGTTTTTGTACATGTCTGCACAAATGTAACATGTTAGAAACTTCTGTTCATAAAAGCACAGAGGAGTTGACAAGAGCAGGAGTACCTTGTATTAGGGCCAAGGAGATAGCTCCGTGGACTAAGCGCTTGCAGGCCAGGGTTTGATTCCTGGCACCATGCCAGTTGCGCCTGCGGGTATGCTGAGCCTGCAGTGGATTCTGGGTGTGGTGGTGCATGCCTGTAATCCTAGCACTAGGGAGCCTGGAAATAGGAGGATTCCTATGAGTCCCAGCTGCGTAGTGAGATGCTGCACACACATACACAAAACCCTAAAAAAAAAAAAAAATAGTTTGCCTTGTATTATTCCTAACATCTCTCCTCACTGTGCGTGATGTCAGCAGGGGTGTTTCCTAGTGGGCACATTTGTATAGATGTGACTGCCACGTGCAGGTGGGAGAAAGGTTTAAGGCCGCTTCACTCAGCTGATGGATTTGGATAGTTTAGTAGTGCGTGAAGTTTAGCCAGTTTTATTATTTGGTCCATTTCCTAGCTCTTGTTTTAATTTTTAAAACAAATTTATTTATTTCCAAATGATTGCTGATGAGTTAGGCACAGTGCAGTCCATACATTTTATTTCCTGCTAATGTCTTGTGTTTCAGTTGATAAGCTCTATGAGCTCAGTAGCAGAGCATTGTCTCCCTTCCCTACTTCGCACCTTGTTTGACTGGTACAGACGCCAAAATGGAACCGAAGATGAATCTTATGAGTACAGGCCTCGATCTAGCACCAAGTCAAAGGGGTAAGGGGCTTGCTCTCTACTGTTTTACCTGCAACTGCAATAGCCCTGAATGGAGTGAGTGACGTGCTAACAACTGACGAATGATATTTTTTGGTTTATAAGCAAAGAGCATGGATTCCTTTTTGTGTGAAGATGGAGTATGGGAACAGGAAAGTCACACTCAAACTACAAGGAGGTAGTAATTAAGCTAGATGCCGCTCTGCAGCACCCCTCAGTGGGACTAGTTATACAAAAGTTAACCGCTGGAGCAGTTTTGGTTTAACAGGGGCTTTAGGTCACGGAAGTTGAGAAAAAGATTCGAGGAGGGAGGAATGAAACATCGTGTGCTCTGCTGCTATTACTGGTCTGATGCTCCCCCCCTGGAATTCACCTTGTCTGCCTTCAGATTGCATTACATGGAATATCTGATGTGTTCCAAGGGATTACTTGTAGTTTGGTATTGGACTTTGATAGATACCATCTGAATTTTCAACCTAGATATGTGAGAAAGTAACTTTGTACTGTATTTTCACCTGAAAAATTATACTCTTCATAATAAAAAAATAAAAATAAAATACAAAGCAATGCTATTTTCTCAAATTTCAAATACTTTTCTTCTTACTAATTATTCTTGATTAGGTTTGATTTGTAATAATGAAGTAAATTTAAACACATCTAAATTATAAAAAGAACGTAGTGTACATAGTTGGTTATTTAAAAACTCCTATGCACAGTGGTGTAGCTCACTGTGCATAGCAGGAATGCAGTAAGCCACAGGAAGTACCAAGTAATCGCCATTTTTAAAACTCAGATTTTCTTTTTCGTTTCAGTTTTAATTTTTTTATTAGTACTTGTTTGCAGTACTAATTTGGGGTTCTTGTTTCAGGGATGAACAGCAACGTGAAAGAGATTATCTTCTGGAAAGGCGGGACTTAGCAGTAGATTTCATTTTCTGTTTAGTGTTAGTTGAAGTTCTAAAGCAGGTAAGCTCTTACATCTACGGAGTTTGTGAATTTCTTATTCTTTGCCTGCTATGACTTCATTTCACACTTTCTTTAGAATGTTATATCCAAAATTAGCTCACATGCACCAAATCCCTGTAACTTAATTACATGTCTTTCAGCTGCCTGGGGCTGTCCTGCCTTGGGTCTATCTGTACTCCCCATTCTTTTTACTTTCTATGCCATTCAAGGTAGGAAATCTTGTTAGCAAAATGGAGCTGAATGGAAATTGTGTTAACTGTGGGCTTTTAGGTGCAAGTGCACTGCCTGTCATTTAGCTGCTTCAGTGCCTTTTACCTCCACTTCATTTCGCTTAAGCTGAAGCTTGCATTCTAGAGTCTAATAATTGTGTAGAGTTGAGGAGTGGTGGTGACTTGATGAAAGAAGACTGAATTGCCAAGTGTAATGGTTTTCAGACAAACAAGAGCACCTCAGATAATAGATGACTTATGTTGCTTGAATATTAGAATGCCACCTGTTTTAGGCCCTGCCCTTATGAGGTTACATCTGAATTAGATTGCTAAAAGATACGTACATGTTAGGTAATGTCTCATGTATTTTTACTATTCAAAATCAATATAAGGACACATACAAAAATTCCTATACAGATTTTTGAAAAATATGTTTGTGCTTTAAGATTTTTAGTTTTTAAAAAGTTATAGATCATTTGAAGAACTAGGACAGTTTATAGTTTGAAAAAGGAAACTTTTTAAAAAGTATATTTTATATATGACTCAGGGAGTTTTGCCTTTGTTATATAGAGCTGGATATATGACTATAAATAAGCAGTGTAAGGGCTCATATTCCATTCTTGATAGTCATGAAATTATTTGAATTATATAATCATTTTCATTTTGCTTTTATTTTTATATTTTATGGGGAAAGGCATACTTTGTACTCTTAAGATCTGGAAATAAAAATAATTTAAAGATGTAAAGGAATTAACTCAAAGATTAAAATCACTTTAATTTATATAATTGCTTAAGGTTTTTAGTAGATGCAGCTTCTCCTGGGAGCTGTGCTAACAATCCTAGTTTTATTCCTATGACTCTTAGTTTACATGAGATGCTAATTAGACTGAAGAAACTGGAGCAGGAGCCTGGGGACCGGAAGTGGATATAGACCATTTCTGGTCCCCAGTAAAGTAGACTTGGCTACCGCTCCATACTTGATACCTTGCATCATTAGTATTCTATATGTAGGTCACTTGAGTGCTTTTGTTAGTAATCAATTGAAATTTTTTGCTTAGTTAAGTAGTACAGAATTTCTCTTTCAGCCTGAGAAATTGCAGACTTCCCATATAGACATCAGGCCCCTCCATGATCCAGTTCCACAGTGGCCCTTTCTTCTTTGTTTCCCTTGACAGTTTCCTCTTTGATCAGTCTCTCTTCAGGAGTCATCTCTAATTACACTGGCCACAGCTTCAACTCACAGGCAGGCTGTGGAGGTGCTCTCCATTATTTGCCCCTCCTCCTCCCTGTCCTCTCCATTCTCGTAGCAGTCAAGATGGTAGCGGTCCTCCCTTTCTTCCACTCCTCCTTCTCTTCTACCTCCTCCTCCTCTTCCTCCTTTCTCCACAATCCAGATAGTAATTCTGGAGAAGACATGAGGATCTGTAAAGTAAAAGTCGTGTTTTTAGTAGGCCCTTTTTCAGGGTCACTGAACAGAGTACTCATTATCTGCATGGATTTGAAGTGTGAGATTATAATGCAGTGGCTCTGAAAACTAAGCCTTGTCCTTGCTTCTGTCACTGTATCATTTCAACCAACAGTGCCCTTTCTCCTTGTCCTTTCTTTTATCCATACCTGCAAACTACATGTCAGTGAAAAAACAGGCACCAAAAACAAGATATTCTTTATCAACAATCATGTGTAGAGGCTCCCCCCACACAAAAGGCAAGGCTTTTTTAGCTTCTCTAAAACTAATAAAACTACAGAAAATGCAGTAAAAAATCAATAGAGCTTTCTGAAATATTTTGACAAACTAACCCAATTTTCTTCTGTCAGAATGACGTAGGGTTTAATAGATCCAAAGAATAGTCAATGCAGTAGATTTTCAATTTAGTAGGACTTCAACTTTTGTCCTGCATAGCATACCTATATTAACATAGAATTCAGTTGTTTTTTTTTTAAATGATACAGAACCCTGGACATCGACATATTAATAGAGTGATGTTTCAGTTTGAAGGAATAACTAACTATTCCTTGTAGGTTAGCTTTTTGTCTGTTTGAGCAGGGTCTTGCTGTGCAGCTCAAGCTGGCCTCAAGCTTACTTCATAGCCCAGGCTAGTCTTGAGCTTGCCATGATCCTCTTGCTTCGGCATCCCGAGTGCTACGATTACAGTTGTGTGCCATACATCCAGTTTATAGGTTAGTTCTTGACCTCATATGTCATAAATTACTTGTTATGTCTTTAGCACTTTGTGCCTGTTGAGAACTGGTCAGTGTGTATGAAGGACTACTACCTCCTTTATGCCAGCCAAGTGTTATTATAAACTCTGGGAGATGGGTGTGACAAGGATTAATATCTCAGCTGTCCTGCTGGCTGTGTAACACTGGCCAAATTATTACCCATTATTCCCTCTCTGTAACAAAGGATGGTCACAGCATGATTTTTGTACACACATGAGAATTAAATACAGTAATGTCTCATATATGGGCAGTGTCCCATAAATGTTATCTGTTGTCTCCGTTTTACAAAGGCAGTGTTCTTAGTAATAGTGACTTGCTGAATATTATGAAGTATTTCATTTTTTGACTATATTTTCTCCCATTAATAATAAAAAAAATTCTTGTTAGTAAAATGAGAGAAAGAAACCAAGTGAAAATGGCTCGTATTTTAAAAATTCTAATCATAACAAGTAGACAAAAATTTACCTATTTAAAAACAGTGAACGGACTGGCCAAATAACTTGGTGAATTAAAGTGCCTGCAAGGAGGCGCAGGGGCCAGAGTTCAATTCCCAGGCCTGCTGTGCCGGCCCTGCCCCTGGGGCACGCTGAGATGGCAATTGAGACTGGGCGCGGTGGTATGTGCCTATAATCCCAGCTTTTGGGAGGCTGTAGACAGGTGGATCACTAAGAGGCCAATCTAGTAGTGAGACCCTGAACACCCTGTAGAAACCTTCCTGAAAATAGAGAATAAATAAATAAATAATTTTAAAAAACAGTGAATTTACAGGTTGGTCAAATGCTTCCATAGTGTGTTCATTCCCTGGTACTGCAATAAATAAATAAAGTGAAATTAAATATTGTATTGCACTATGGTAACCAATTTTACTCAAGATGCTATAAAACTTTTTCAAAAAAGTCAGGAAGATGGGGTAATAACTGACCTAAATTTTATTTTGTTGGTAGCAATGCTTAATTCATGATAAAGTCTGTTTAAACAGCAATATGACATTTAGAAATTTGAAGCAATTTCTTCTTTTATATTGGATTTTATACATACATTTATTCTTTAACACAAACAAGAGGGAAGGAATCCTAGCTTATAAGTCATTCCAAGGTCTGGGCTTAGTTTAACTAGTAATATTAGGACACATCAGAAGATGATGTTCTACTTTTGTGGAGCAGGACCTTAGCATTTTTTGATGCAGCATTAGCATTTTAGATGCTTGGGAGCAGCCCCACAGCCTGCGAAGGGGGTGGGGCAGGTATGAGGCATCCTGCTGAGGCCTGAGTTTTTGTTTTCCATTGTGTTGCAACCTCATCATTCAGCTAATGAATGAACCCTGCTGACTACTAGTGTCCTTATCTTAACTGATTTTGTTCTCTCAGGATGGGATAAGAGCATTAAATTTGGGAAGGTTGTGGCAGAAATCTGCCTTGGAAAAAACCTTGAGTATTCTCTACTATAAAATTAGAGCTACTTCTAAAATCACACCAGTCACAAGATGTGAAAAATTCTTGATGCTGAAGATGAAAATGTTACTGGATGAAAGCAGGACTATTTGTCTTTGAATTGAACTGAAATCCCCCCCCCCCCCAACTTTTGGCAGAGGAGTGTGAGATTTTCTCTTTTTAAATACGGGAAGAGGTTCTGTCTGTGTCTGAGCTCGGGAAGCTTCTGAGGTGAGTGTGGAGCTTGGTGTCTGTCCCTGTGTTGTTGCCCCCTGTTCTTCTTACCCTTTACTTGCACTCTATCTCCCATCTTGGCTCTGTCCCCGACACTCGGATGAGAATGTCCTGTTTAGAACAACCTAACAGTACCTAGATGGCTTGCTCACAGGCCAGTGGTCCTCTTCCCCTCAGGAAGCAGACAGTGACATGGGGGGGTGTCTCAGCCCATTAGGTGGTTCATATACTCCGAACTTGCTATGTATGTTATGTGGCTGCCTGCTACCCACTGAAGTCATGAAACCTTTGAAACTGCTTTGTCACATAGACATCAAGCACCTTGCATTAAAAGATAAGCCTTTAGGAAGGGCCTATGCCTGTATTGCGTGATCAGTTTTTCATGCCTATGCATCTTGCAATATAAACAAGTACTTTGAAGGTAATAATACGCAATGCACTAACCATTGTTGCTTTCCTACTATCTTGTTTTGAAATTTTATATTGTTTTTAGTTAGTTTTTTTTTTTTTGAAATAGAAAAGAAGTAAGCCTTTGGAATTTTTAAGAAAAAATGTAAGCACAAATAACAGGAACAAGTATTGAAGGCCACTGCTTTGTCACATCTGTCTAAACTGAGAACATCACTCTCAGTCATTAACCACACTGCTAACACCAGGAAGCCCTTTACTTTTTGGTGAAGAGTTAATCTTGCCAGCTGCTAAGGACATTTGTCATGAAGTTTTATCAGGAAAGCCTGCAGTTCCAGAGGTGGCTGGCATGTTGTTCCTTTTATGGCTATCCACCATAAGTAGCTGGATTGATGTTGAGGTACAATTTTTAGGATTAATTAGTTACTGTAATATGTAACCCAAATTGACAAGTCCACCATGTTGACAATAAAGAACAATGCTTGTTCTGGTGTAATGTATTTCTCAGGAGGATAAGCACAGAGGACCTATGTCCTACGCACTTCCAGGGCCCTGCCAGCACTGTAGATGGAGGCAGAGCACACACTTTCCTTGTACACAGAAGTCAGGGGGCTTTCTAAAGATAGATCCCTAGATAGAATTTTTGAATTATGACTGTTACTTTGAAGATTTCTGTTAGAAAACAGTCACCACTGACAGCACATTTTAGTGACTCAGAATAGGCTGCAAAACTTGATAGTTTGTATGACATTTTCATCCTGTTCAACAACTCAATCTGTCACTTCAGAAGAGAATGGCACCTGTGTTCTAGTCAGCAGATACAATGGATGCATTTGAAGTGAAGCTGAAACTTGGGGGCTGATGCTGAACACTGGGCTTCTTTCCCTGCCTCTTTTGTTAGTGTGTGTTTGTGATACATAGTGAATACACTCCTCTGGGGAATTGGCACAAACCTGTATTACATCTTGAGCCTTCTTACAATCCCTTCATCTCTCCTCTCTTCCTCCTCCCCCATCTCCCTCCTGTCTCCAGTGGATTAACTATTATAAACCTTAGCCTTTGTGTAACTATTACACTTTATATTTAATATTCTTTTTTCCCCCCTCTGGGTGCTGGAGATCAAACTCGGGACCTTGTACTTGCTACACAAGTGCTTATGCCACTGAGCAATCTCCCTGGCCCAGATTTAATATTCTTTTCCATGTATTATACATTATAAAATCCTAAAATCGATAAAGCTCTAAATCTGAAAATAAAGCAAAAAATGGGAACTTTTAAGAGATTAACCTGTGTATTCTAACATTGTTCTTTTATGTATAATTCTTGGATGTTGCATTTTTCCTTTCAAAACTTTAGTCATTTTTTAAAAAGTTCTGCTTCTGTCATGTTTTTATTAGTGATAATATAATAAAATCAGAAGTTTTCTTTCCTTACCTGTTTTAAGTGCATTTTTGTTTGTCTTATCTCAACACAGAGAACAGCTGTGTGAGTCTGTAGCAAGCAGTATAAATAATGTAAATATAAAATGTATAAATAGTTACTGGTGCACAGGCATGAAAATAATGTTGATGGTGGTTTTAGTAAGAGCATATGGTTGTCTTGATGTTCCATTAACCATCAGCCATGACTGGTACAAACATAACAAACTTGAGAGAAGCTGTAGGTTTAGGTTACCTTGTATTCACATCTCTTTCCAAGAACATACCAAACATCCCTATGGAAAAATAGGTGCAGTAAAACCATAAATAGTATAGTAAATGAGATATAAAAAATTAAATTACTTAAAATGCACAGTTGTGTTATTTCAAGGCCCCTGTAATATTTAGTCTAGTTTGTGTGATCAGCACCGTGAGTTCTGGAAAAACTTCTGAAACCAGGCTGTTCCATGCAAATGCATTGGCGCAAAATTGCTTAACAGTGCTAGGTGTCTGCTCCTGTTTTGCTTCAGTGTGAGGCCTGCTTTATTTGCCTAATCAAGGACTTGATCTTAGTAACGTGATTTGGAGTTTCAGTTAAGTCCTAGAGAACAGCAGCTCAAAGAATAGTAGGGCTAGGCCTTCTTGTTAGCTCAGGGTGGGTTTCCTGCCTTCATCTTTCTTGGCTCAGCCACCATGATGTTCTCTAGTCACTTCATCTGATCCACGTTCCCAGGAGGTGGAGAGGGTGAAAGGACAGAGCCAGTTGCAGTTTGCCTTTTCTCTCTGGGCTAATGAGTATAAGGATTTTAATCCAGAGAAAGCAGAAATGTTTTCATGTTTACATACTTAGAAGAGAAGCTTTGGTTGGATTAGACTAATCAGAAAATCCATAGGGCATCTATATTATATAATCATTAAAAAATAAATTTTATTCTCTGAAGGTTTAATTATAGTTTGGATGAGTTGGTAGAACTTTAAGGGAACACTCTGAGGGTAATAATTTGTTTAATCTTAACAGGATAATAGATGAAAGGTTGGTATAGCTTTACTTCATTGGCCAACTAGTATTTTGGAATTTCCGTATCAATAAAATATAATTTTTATATTTTATTAGTGATGAAATGTATTTGCCTATAAGTGGTGATATAACTCAATAGTAGACCACTTTGAAAGGTCCCCAGCTCTGGGGGATGGGTGGAATGAAAAAGTTTCTTATATAGCCGGGCGTGGTGGCGCATGCCTGTAATCCCAGCACTCGGGAGGCTGAGGCAGGAGGATTGTTGTGAGTTTGAGACCAGCCTGAGCTACAAAGTGAGCTTAAGGCCAGCCTGAACTGTATAGTGAGACCCTGTCTCAAAAAGACAAAAAAAAAAAAAAAAAAAGAAAAAGTTTCTTATAATTGTGCAGACCAGTGATGAAATTCTTTGTTAAGTGTTCCTAAGTTCTACAGAAATTCTGGGTTTAAATTTTCAGCTTTAGCCCTGAGTAATGGTCAAGAATAGGATGAAGTGACACAAAGGTTTTAAGTTTCTTCTTCCATAATCTCTCATTCTTAAACTTCACTATGTAGAATAAATTCAGATTTTGACCTGTTATTAACATAAGATTTTAGAAGCTCAGCTTCTTTATAAGCTACTGAGTATGTTAGTTTCTCCTAGACCAACTGGGTCCTTCGGTAAGTGCTTTAAGACCTAGAAGGTGGAACAGGATTGTGGCTGCCTCTTTCCTCACTCCCTGTTCTGCTTGTTACCAGGTAGCACAGGGGCTATCTCCTCCTGCATAGTACACTTTCTTCATATTGGAGTCCAGGTCAAGGTCATTAGCATGGGCTGTTTCTAGGAAATGTGAGCTGAATGCTTTTTTGGATCCTCCTCTGGTCAATAACCCATAGGGAGCCATTGAGCCAGAATGAAGCCACACCCTTTGTGCGATAAGGACTTACCTGCTGCTTGGCACAGTATTTCACAAATGGGACCAATGCCCACCTCCATATTGTGTCAGCTTAGTCACCTTCTCATTGATATAAATATAAATCAATAGTCGTTTATTGCATTTTTAAGATTATAGTTCATTTACTTTTCTCTCTCTCATAATCACTTAAAAACTAATTCCTGATTATTATTCAGAGCTAAATTCAGTCTCCCCTTGATAGACTCCTGACTTACTTTGGAAAAAAATAGATGCTCCTTATAGACCCTTCACCACATTCTTAAGGAACATTTTGATCACCTTTGCTTACAATTATGGACTTCTTTTTCCACTGAGTTTGTGGCTTTCTTAGTTTATTTTAATCTTTCTTATTGATAGAATTCTACAATCTACATTATCAGATTTTTTTTTTTTAATAAAGAAAATGTGAAACCCCTACTTTCTTTTTTTTTTTGGATTGGACTCCTGGGCTGCAGAATGGGATAAATCATGATCCTGGTTAAAGATACACTATCATTGGTCTCTTCATGGTTACCTATGTTTTTGTTTGTTTTACAAGTAATACTTGTCAGGCCATTCCTGGAGACTTGAGAACTGGAATGTCTATATAATTAAAGCCATAATTATGTGAATTTGTAATAACTTGCTTCCTTGTCTTTACCTTACCATTATGTTGATTTTTATGTCAATCATTGCTTTAACATTAGGAAATATTTTTATGCATGATTGAATTGTTAGTATATTGACCTGTCCTTGCTTTTGAGCTTTTCAGAAATGTTTCCATACTGTTGACTATTCTCTAGGACTTACTTGAAACTTCAAATGATTTTACTAAGATCAACACATGGGATGGTGGCTGTGTTATTATTTCCTTGGGCATGCAGTTTCTAGTATAGTAAGGTGTTGTTGCTATATCTTTGTGAGTTTAATGACTGGAGCCCTGCAATTTATATTGGCCAAAAGAATTAATAGGTTAAAGGATATATTGTATATGATTTAGAGGTTTTCATAGAAAAAAAAGTGAAGACTTAAGGCTTATACCCAAGTACTTGTACTGTTTTAGCAGAGTAATCAAGTAATAGAGAAGAGATGATACAAAAGGCTTTGGGCTTCCACAGGCAGTGAATTATGGGAAGGAAAATCCATGGGGGAAACCAATGGAAGACAAGGCGGATGGAAGGTGGGGCTCGCTTGTACATACCTGTCTTCCTTCTGAGTTCCTGACTGCTATTCCTCAGTGTCTTCTTGGAAATTCTGGAGAAGACCCCACACCTGGGTTAGTTGGATTCCTCCAAAAAATAAAAAAATAAAACAAACAACCCACACACTGCCTTTAGGCAAAAAGGAAGAGGAAGCTTTCTTACACTGGCCATTTCTCAGTTACCTTCAGCTCAGAATAATGCATTTCAAGATTGCACAGTGTGTGAAGTGCTGCACCTTCTCACTAGCAATACATCCCAAACACACTCACTTACTATTGGGTATTGTCAGACTTATTTTTTTCCAGTGAATAGGTATAAAATAATGTTTTATGTATTTTCATTCTCTTTATTACTAAGAAATTAACATTTCTTCATATCTGTATTGTTTTAGGAATAATGTGATAATTGATTTAATTAATTGGAATGATGTAATATTCACGAAAATCTGATTAGTAACTTGTTTACATGATATATATGTATTTTAAAATTTCAGATTCCTATTCATCCTGTACCTGATCCCTTAATTCATGAAGTTTTAAACTTAGCTTTTAAGCACTTTAAACATAAGGAAGGGTGAGTAGTGTGCTAACTTGGCTTACTTTTTTTCTTGATTTTATTTATGTATGTTAGTACGTGCTCATGGTGCATAATGATTATATTCACTGGGAGCAGTTGGTACACGTACATGATGCAGGTTGATTTTCTCTTTCTGTCCTCATGCCCTCCCCAACCTGCCTGCTTCCTCCAGCTCTTGTTTCTCTTCCCATTTCGAAAAGCTTTATTTTCATTTTCTTTCTTCAGTGCTTTTTAAAACTCCTTTTCTCTTTGCTCCCTCCTCTTCCCTCCATCTTATTTCCCCATCCATTTGAAAAAGATCTCCCTACTTCCTATTTGTCTATCTTCTATTTTGTCAGTTGTTGGTATACATGCATTGGGTTTCTCATTCGGAGAAACCATGTGATACTTAAGCATGTATGACTGATTTACTCAAAATTATGATCTCAAGCTGTGTCCATTTACCTTTGAATGCCTCAAGTCTATCTTTCTTTATGGAAGGGTAGTGCTCTGTTGTGTATAAATACCACATTTTCTGTGTTGAGTCATCTGTTGATTAGCATATAATGTTTCTTTAGCTATTATAAATTGTGCTGTTATGAACATGGGCATGCAAATATCCCTTATAATATGATGGCTTTTCTCCCTTGTGCACATTGAGACTATCTAAATATAATTTACATTCTTACTGATCATTTGCTTTTATAGATCAAAATACTTATCTTCCCATATCTTTTGAATCTGAACAAAAGTCTTATAGGAAAGACTTTGTAAAAATAATTCTTAACAGTATAGATTGGATTTGAAAATCAGCACGTTAAAATTCATGGCAAATTAAAACCTAGACAAAACAAAATTCATGGATTTATCATATACATTTAATATTCAGGAAAACATATAATGCTCTGATAAGGAACTTTAATTAAGAAAGAACCTTTGTAGAAACACTCAATGAATGTTTTGTTTGTTCTCTTATCTTAGATATTCAGGAACCAACACTGGGAATGTGCACATCATTGCAGATTTATATGCAGAAGTGATAGGAGTTCTTGCCCAATCAAAGTAAGTTCTATAAATCATTGATTTTTTCCTAGCTCTGTGCTCTAGAATGCTTCACTACTAACTGGTATGGAAAGACATTGATAATTTTAGGTATGCTGTTTTGCTACTGAGTTATCAGAAAGCCCCTTCCCCCCTTCATTGCTCACTGCTGTGTTTCTCAGGGCTTCTTTGAGTATTCATCCCTTAGTTGCACAACTTGTTTTAATTTATTGGAGGTTTTCCATATATACCTGAATCAAGTAAGTCTTAAGTTTCTAATAGGGCATTTCCTTTTTTCCTATTTTTAATAATTCTCTGAGAAGTGGTTTTTAAAATCTTATTTTTAGAATTCTTCATAGAACTAATAATTACTTTTAGTACTTTCAAGTTAAGTGCTTTTATTTCTGAGATTGTAATGCAGTGTCTTCTAATTATCTTGTTTTAATACTGAACAGTACTGAATAGGAAAAGCAAAGGAAGGAAGAAAACAGAAAAGAGAGAGAAAAAGCTAGGATTACTCCATTATCATTAGGTGTTACATTCATTAAGTTTTATTGAATCATCATTTAATGGACAGTGAAATATGTTTAGTACCTTAGGGTTGCTACGAAAGCTGGGAGGTTTTGGATTTCCTTTGGTAACTGCTGGTTGTAGGGTACAGTGAAGATACGAAACAAGAGGGGAAATATGAGGGATATATTTGAATTTGTAAGTTTTGTGATTGTAATATCTAATAATGTTTTGAAAAATTTAGTATGAAAAACTAATAGTGAATTTTAATATATTAAAGTGGAAAGGTCTTCATCTATTTTCTAAATATTTTCTTAGCAAAATGATAAAGAGTAATTTGAAGTAAAATTGCATTCTCCAGTGTTCAAATCAAAGTAGGTGAATTATACTTCCTAACGTCTGTCAATATTTTGTTAATATGTGACTTTCTGTGTTTCCTCCCTGTAGTCAGTGACTGTTGGAAACATGACTTGTATGGAGTCATTTTAACTCCCTGATGGTGGTTTCCCTAACTGATATTAATGATACATTCTAATCATTTTATAGCAGTAGTGTAATTATTATTGATTTCTAAACTATTAGATGTCTTTTCAAATGTAAGCAGAGAAACATCTGTTAGTCTACATAACTTTGATGACTTTAATCCAAGTTTGGATTTGTGTTAAAGCCTCTCTTTTCTGAAGCTTATTGTCATTCTGAAACTATTATCCCCTCACTGTCTCTTTAGTTTTTCTACAGGGAAATGAAATATTAATTTTAAGAGATAATTGATACTATCGGTTGGTTTATTTTTAAATAAATTTGTGGTCCCCAGTCTGCTCTCTGTGTAACTCTCAACACAGGCTTAAAAAATGATACTAAAAGTTGGAGATAGTGGGGCCAGGGAGATGGCTCAGTGGAATAAGTGCTTCCCTGGCAAGCACAAGGGTCTGAGTTCAATCCCCAGTTCCACACACACGCACACACACACACACACACACACACACACACACACACACACACAAAGTTGGAGATAGTGTCTTATTTGTAGAGATATGTTTTAAGAACAGATTACTTGATCTTATTTTATTTTGTTTATTTTTTATGAGCAGAATATATTTATTGAGGGAAAGAAAGCTCCTGTCCAAGACAGCGGGTAGTCCCCCACTTGATCTTATTTTATTATGGTTACTGGTGAGGAACAGTAATGGGACTATATTGATTACATCAAAGGAATTAATAAATCTGATTATTTCTCCTTCATGAACTCTGAATTTTAAAGTCAACCAACAACACATTCAGCATAACTGTTTCACTTCCTCTTGTGTACTTTTCTGGTCGTTTTCATGAGGGCAGAGAAAAGCATATTTGGGCAACATGCATCTTGATTTCACCGTAAAGATCACGTAGGAAATTAGTGTTTTTAACTCACATCAATATGTCTCCCTGTATATTAAAGGTTTCAGGCTGTAAGGAAGAAGTTTGTGACAGAATTAAAAGAACTGCGACAAAAGGAACAAAGCCCACATGTGGTACAAAGTGTCATCAGCTTAATAATGGGAATGAAATTTTTCCGGGTAAAAATGTATCCTGTAGAAGATTTTGAAGCATCTTTTCAGTTTATGCAGGTAATATATCTTTAGAATTAGCCCAGCAGTGATTGTCCTTGTCCTTTATAACTTTTTAAAAGACACAAAATTATATTAGTTCACAGCATCATTATTAATTTCTTTTTTTTTTTTTTTAATTCATTTATTTATTACAGTGTCTCGCTACACATCACGGATTCTTTGTTTGCGGGGGTGGGAGGGTCAGCTCAGCCCGCCCTGGGGAGAGGGGCTGGCATGGCATGTGGTGCTGGGGCTCGAACCGCGGTCCCTGAGAGGCGCTTTAGACCGCTGAGCCATCTTGCCAGCCCTAATTTCTTACTTTTGTTAAATTCCCACAAGTTTGGAATTACTGTAATTATTAACTTGAGGGTTAGTTTTTAGTACAACAGTGAGTTCACAGAATTATAGTGCTATTACAGATTTTTTAACCTTTCCCTTTTTAATCCTTTTTCTCTTCAAGGAATGTGCTCAGTATTTCTTAGAAGTAAAAGATAAAGATATAAAACATGCACTTGCTGGTTTATTTGTGGAGATTCTTATCCCCGTAGCTGCTGTAAGTATGTAGGATTTTATACCTTTCATATGTCATATAATGTTCTACTTCAAGTTTTTACATGAAAATTTGCCAGGCAGTAAGCCGGGGCCATTGAAAGGTTCACTTCATTTGTCCTATGCGGGCGATGACTTGTTCTGTTGATTGATGTGTAGTGTTTTGCATACCATTTCATAAGTTGTGTTTGGTGCTGAGGTAAATCTAGTCCTCAGTATTGTAATCTTGGCTAGAAATAGAAATTAATTACATTGTTTGTTTGGTTAGTTTTGGTGTTTTGAGATTAGGTCTTAACTATGTAGTTCATTGGCAATCCTTCTGCCTCAGTGTCCCAAATGTTGGGATTTCAGGGGTATACCACCTCTCCAGTGAAATTAATTACATGCTTATACTCAGATTTTATTCTACTTAAATTTCAAAAAATAAATTTATTTTCATGTTCGGCAGTTGAACTGTCTTGGATTTCTCTTCTTTTTTTTTTTTTTTTTTTTTTTTTCTCCTTTTTTGGTAAGTGGAATCCAAGGCCTTAACACTGGCTGTATCCCTTCCTTTTTTGTTTTTGATTTTGAGACAGAATCTCAATATGTTACCCAGACTGGTAACTTGAGATCTTCCTGCCTCTGACTACCAGAGTATTGGGATTATAGGTACATGCCATCATGCCTGGCCTTGGCTTTCATTTTTAATCTTTGAAAGTTCACTGATGTGTGACCTGTATGTTTAACGAACTGATTCGTAGGATTCTGTTCATTATTGTCTTTGGAGCATGTTTAGAAAAGAATTATAAAAAAAATTAAGAATTTAAAAATAGTAATGTCAGAATGGTTGGCCTGATTTTTTCAGCCTGTCTTAAATGTTTACTTAGATTTAGATATTTTATATTTTTTTAATGAGGACAAACGAATGCTATGAATTAAAGTTTCCAAGTGGTTTCAGGGGTCTCACTCACCCTGCCATGCCAGTGTTAACCTAGAGAATTAGGCTTGTACTCTGGAGCGAACAGGCTGTCAGTGTGTAAAGGCTCCGTAGTTCTATACCACCATCAGGACTTCCTTTTCTCTTCTAAGAAATGGTTTGAATTCACATTATTCATCTCAGATTGTTTGTGGTCCCTCTGTAGCCAGACAGTCCTTTGTGGTTGGGGGGGAAGGTATTTAGGAAACAATCTAGGAAGATTAAGTTTCAGTTTTTAAGGAAATTGATGAGAAGGAAGTGCTTGTAGAAAGGCAGCCTCTTCACAGTTGTCCATTCTCATTGGGTTGCCGCTCTTTCATACCCCCTTTTTTTCGTGTGTCCAGTTTATCAGTGTGCTAGGGCTGCCAAAATTCTGTTCTATAGCCTGGGTCACTTACCAATAAAGCTGTTTCACAGTAATGGTGCCTAGCATTTTGAGGTCAGGGGGCAGCAGGATGGTCTTTGCTGAAGGCTATGAGGAATTTGCTTCATGCCTCATGCCTGGCTCCTATTGGTTTACTGAAAATCACTGGCCTTCCTGGCTTGTGGAAGTGGCAATCTGTTGCCTGCTGTTATTGGCACATGGTGTTCTCCACATGTACATGCTGTGTTGGATAAAAGATCCCCTCATTCTGTCTTGACTAGTGTGATCTACAAATGAGCTGTCTTTAAATAAGTTCACATTCTGAGGTACTTGCAGTTAGGACTTCAGCATTCATCTTTGCGGGGACATGATTCGACCTGTAACCCCCTGCCCTGGCACACAGGTCCTTTCTGCCTGAAACACTCGGTCTCTCTAGTAATGGCAACCCTGCTCTTTGCCTGGCTGGCTTCTGTTTATCAGACCTGTCCCATGTAATGAATGATTACATTTACTGAGTGTTCTCTATGTGTCAGGGCCTTCCATACACAGGAAGTACAACAAACAAGAAGTAAGTTCTGCTATTGTGGAACTTCTAAAACAGAAGATAGACGAGTAGATGAAATACATGGTATTTGTCAGACTGTGGCCAGCGCTGTGAAAATCTGTAAGCCAGGCAGTGGCAAAGATAGACGTTGTCAGAGAGTTGAAATGTTGACTAGTGCGTGATTGGGAAAGACCACTATCTTTAAAAAGATGGCGCCAATTCAGCAAAAACCAGAGGAACAAATGAGAAAGACTTGCTACATCTAGGGGTAGAGTATCTCAGGCAGGAGGAACACACACAGGATGTCCTGAGGCAAAGCCATGGCTCTCTTGTGTTTTAGGGTCAGCAAGGAAGCTGATGTGCCTGGTCCCACAGCTCGGGGCAGGGCAGTGGCTGAGGGCCAGAAGGATTAAGTAGGAGTCTGATGCAGTGTTAGGGCAAAACTTGCCTGGCTGCAGCTTTTCATGGAGATACCCCAAAGGGCCCCTGTGCATGCTCCCAGAGCCCTGGCTGCCTGCTGTCCCAGCACCTTGCAGACTGGACTCACTGCCTGTGTGCTCACCAGTATCCATTCACACAAGACTGGAACCATGGAACCAGGTTTACCTTGTTTGTTTAACCTTGCTTGTGTCATTTGGTACATTAAAATACTTCAATTCAGATATTGGTGAATTATTAACTTACTTAAAACCTTATAGCAAACATTTGTGATCCTTCTAAAGTTCAATATTTGTAATCACTTCCTTTCTGTCTGTGTTGCCTCTTTACTAGGCTGTTAAAAATGAAGTGAATGTTCCTTGTTTGAAGAATTTTGTGGAGATGCTCTATCAGACTACTTTTGAACTGAGCTCCAGGAAGAAGCATTCCTTGGTATTGAGAAATATTTCAAACCTCTACTGTATTTTAGTTGGGAGCTTTAGTCATTGATTTGGAAATTTACTGGAGATGTAGGAGAATTGTAGAGTCTCCCAAGTTCAGTCTAAGGGCAGGTTTTACGTTCTTATTTTCTCCTGCTAAATTTCAGTCACAGTCTTTTTTTTTTGCAGAACCAGGGATTGAACTCAGGCCCTTGCGCTTGTCAGGGAAGCGCTCATTCTCCTGGGCCATCTCCCTGGCCCCTTAAGTGATATTCTTGATTTTATCTTACTATCTCTGTATTTAAGAGGTTTCTCAGAATTCCTTCTAGATCTTTTTCATCTTGACAGGTCCTTTGTATTATATGAGAAAGATTGAATGTAATTTTATATTAAGAATAAATTCCTTATTTTACATTATACTAAACTATATTCTAAAGTGTTATTTTTTTAGGAACCATTCTCCATCTAATTATATCTCTTCTGTGCAGAGATAGAAGGCATTTTTTTTGTCTCACTTCATCTTCCACTGTGTGTTACTTTTGGATAAAAAACAATTTGGTATCTCATATTTGACTTTCTAAATTAGAGATATAGGGCCAGGGGTATAGCTCAGCAGCCTAAGTGCCTGCCCAGCAAGTTCAAGGTCCCAAGTTCAATCCCCAGTGCTGCCAAAAAAAAAAAAAACAAAGACAAAAACAGTTAAACTAGAAGTTTAGTAACTGTTGCTTATGCCAGGTATTGAGCTTAGTACCTTGGATTTTTTATGTTACTGTAAGCCTTAAACCCTATCAGATATTTGCAATTTCCGTCTCCCATGACAAATGTTTGGAAACAAGGTCTAGGAGAACTTGATGCAGCTCCTCCATGCACTTGGCAAATAGGAAGCTGGCTCTTCTGTCCTGTGATCCTAAGGCCTGGACTCAGAGCCTCTGTACTGGAGGAGGAATAAGATGGGCTGAGGACAGAGCAGAGCAGTTCTGCCTGAGCGAGATGCCAACCAAACGTGTTCCTCTACCATTCTTTATTAGGTTATTTGATGAAATTACGTTTCTCATTAGAAATGGAAAACTGCAGAAAAAGGTTTTAGGTTCTTTGTTTACGAGAATAAATGAAACAGTTATTACAAGTTTGGTGCATTTTCATGAAGCATGTTGATTCTCCTTTTCTGTATCTCCTACAGGCTTTATATCCATTAATTACCTGCCTTTTATGTGTCAGTCAGAAACAGTTTTTTTTAAATAACTGGCATATTTTCCTACAGAACTGTTTGTCACATTTAAAGGTAAGATGTAATTATATTTCTGTCCTGTGAGGATTATAATATATATTCATTTAGGCATATGCATTGAATAGTATGTAATAAAATTTTTAGTAACTGTTGGTCTATTTGAATAATACTTTACTGCATTGTTTTTCATATTTTGACTTTATTCTCTAAGGAATCATGAACAGAAAAAAATAAACTTAATTGAAATTATAGTTTGTTTTAATGCAAATGTGTACATTTTCAAGGATTGTTTGTATTATTTTAGATATAGCAGTATTAAATTTTTTTTAAGAATTTAAAAATAGATTCATAAATTCTATTATTTATAGACCTCTAATATTAATTTCACAAAGTGCTCCATATATGGACTTTGTCTTTTGGGAAAATTCAGTAGTGTTGCTCAGAACCGAATCACGTGAAAAATACGTTGATAAGAAAATATCACTAAAAGTACATTCTATCTGGGCCCAACTAAATAAAAAGTGTGCTGCTGGTGCCAGGCTGGTGCAAAAGCTCCTGAAACAGTTACATCTTGAATTAAGGGGTTCGCTTGCTAACACACTGGCACGCCCACTTTCTTTGTCTCTTACCATTGATAATGAAACTGAGAGGTAAGATCGCTTTCTTCCCAGGACTCCGAGCAGGATGCTCTTTTCTTCTTTGGATAGGAATCAGTGTCTGACCCAGAAGGCGGGGACCTTCTTCATCAGCATGCCTTGTGAATACCCCATGAACGCACCCTTGATATAATTAGACGAGGCTATGAGAGTGTTTGCTTCTAAGTTATAGAAACATTGCAGATGGGACAGTTCTATTCCTGTTGTTCCTTTAAGTTAGATTTGTGACTGAAGCCTTACAGTTTGACAATAAACTGAGTCTCAGGGAGAATAAATGACTTTTCTCTGAATGTGGTTTCCTGTGGTATTGTGAGAAATAAGATTGCTTCCTCAGATTTCAGGAATAATCCACTGGATATGACCCTGTGAATCTTTTTAATTATTTTATGTATCATTTTCAAAGCTGCTTTGATTTCTTAGTAAGGTATATGATATCTATATGACTTTGAAAAACATTTTTGTCTATTTTCCTCTTAGATGTACATTGATATTATTCATATTTGGATGAGAATTGATATTGCTTCTGTGCTTTATTTATGAAAATTCCCAGGACCAAACCAAGCTGACTAGATTCTTTATGTCTTGCAACCAGGAAAGAAATTTAATTAATTACGTTATACTTGTTTTTGTCCTTATTTTGATAATTCACACAGATACAGGTACTAAAAAGGAATGGATCCTTTTCTGGGTAGTATAATTTTCTTTCATACTTTCAATAAAATATTTTAAGACATGCTTTAAGTGTTTCTGGAAGGTTGCTTTGTTTCATGACAGTTCATACCTTTCTGTTGCTTGTTGAAATTTTTTTTATGTATATATAGATATATATACACGTTTCCACCTAACATTTGCAATACTTTCGCAGTAACTTAACTTTTTTTTTGTCTTAAGGCTTTCATTTAAAATGCTCTGTTTTCTTCAGTCCCTTACCTCCTGTTACGTTTGTCTGGCATATTGTCCATTTTCATTAATGGCTACATCAATCTGCCAGACTAAAGGAGATAAGAACCACTTAGCATGAATATTTGGAGTAAAGTTGTCTTGGCCATTAACCCTTAACTTACATTAAGGCTCTATTCAGCAGAAATTTTATAACTTGGCTCCTGTTTCAAATCTGTGTTAGTTGAGGCAGGGAGCTTTTAGCGTTCAAGGAAAAATTATGTTAATTATCTGGTATAGTAGTTGGAATATATTTATTTTTTACATTTTGGAAAAGTGATCCAAGATAAAGGCCTGACTAAATTAATTAGCAACCAATAACTTTATGTCTCCAGTAATACTTTGATTTAAAAACATGTAAAACAATTTTTTACTTCTTAGACCAACTTCTTGTGATTGATTTTGATTAATATTTAGCGAACGTTAGATTCAATCTCTGATTTAATTTGCACTGTACCAGAGGCTGAAAGAATTTAAGTGACCCATGTTTAGGGAGACAGTAAATGAGAGACAGGGAGAGCTTTGCATCTAGGTCCAGTTCTGTAATTTCTGCTCTTTCTGGTACACCATATTATTTTTGAATGTACCACAAAGAATGTTGCTGTACTAAATAAAGAAAATATTTTGGGTATATTTCTGGAATAATAAAAATATATTCTCTAGTCATAAGAATAAATTACGATTTTCAAGGTGAGTTTTAAAATTAATCTTACCAATTTTTAGATTGAGTATAGGAAAAATTGGCCCTATTCTTGTATGCATTTAAGTAATGTGTGTCATTTTATTTCCACTGAAATTAAACTTCTTAATTTTGTCCCAAACAGAATTATGTAGTTTCCTATTCTTATCTTTAGATCAGTTTATGTGCTTATGAAAAAACTAATGTTTCTAAAGAATTGTTCAGAAAGAGGAATAATAAGAAGGGTTGTATAAAAATAATCTGGAGATTTTTTTGGTACCTCCATAGTGTATTCTTATTTTCTTTTAAATATTTAAAGTTGTTTGAACTCACATTTAGTGCTTTAAGAGGAAAAATTAGAGTTAGAATCGTAATTGTTTTCTTTTGGTTTGAGTATTTTATGTACATTGTATGACGCACAAGTTGTGAGGTTTTTTTTTTTTTCCCCACTGTTTCCGGCCACTATCTTGGAAATTTAAAATTTCTTCTAAATAGAGACCTTGGTGCAGAGCTGTCTTGTTTTGTGCTTATTTTCATCTAACATGCATGTGCTGCATCTCATGTTTATGTTTGCTGTCTCACATTGCTTTATTTAGATGCCATCTAACAACAGTATCAGAAAACAAATAGAAACACTTCAGGTGAGTTGTGTTGGCATTGCACCGTAAAATACTGCTCTATTTCCTTAAGTGTGGCATTTGTTTTTTTTTCCTTTACCCATTGTTGCATTGCATGTCTGAGGTACTTATTCAAACCTGCTTCCAGTAGTGTAAATGATGTGTTCAGACACAGCAGTTGTTCTGTTAATGTGGTCCCAAGAAGATGAATTTAAGGAAAAGAAGTGATATTGAATGTTGATTCTTCAGAAAAATTTGCAATTTAAACATACTATGTTTTGTATACGTTATTTTTTATTTACAAAAAGCTTCCAATCAATAAGCAGACAGTCATTTAGATTTTGAACATTTTTGGTTGATTTTTCTTTTTTGGGCTAGGCACTGACCCTAGTACATGCTAGTCAGGTGCTCTGCCATTGAGCTATATCCTTAGCCTTTGAATATGATTTGATGAATAAAGTCTTTAAAATTTTTTACCTAATTTATTTAGGTTTTTAACATATTTTTTTAAGCTTATATAGGGAAAAAGGACAGAAACTGAAGTGATTGCTACAAAGATTGTATTTAACTGATATCAATACTTTATTGTATATTAATGTCATTCATTTTTAATGTATGTAATATGATTATTCAACATAGATGAAAATTATAACTGGAAAATTATATATCTATTTTAAGGCTCAGATCAATTTAGAAATTTTTTATTCAGACATGGCAACACTGTAGTGACTAAAATATTAATAATTGATTCTTATCACTTTTCATCGTGCTGTTTTTGCCTTGTGTCAATCGTAGCTTTGTAAACAGTTCATTTTAGAAAATTTAAAAATAAATTTCTTTATGTCACATACCTCATTATTTAAGAAAATTGAAATAATTTTATAGTCATTTGTATGATAAGTTTTTATGTGGAATGCGACTTACATATTTTAATGTAAAGGTTTTACTAGAGTTTTAAAAATATCTGAATTTTATGTGTATATGAAAAGTTAAAGGTATATGTTAAAAATAAATTTTTAAAAAAGATTGTTTTGGGGGAGCAGTTGCAGGTTCCGAGTAAGAGTGAAAGTGTAGAGAGTTCCGAAATCCTCTCTGCACACGCACACACACAGCCTTTCTAATCTCGGCGTCTTCGTGGGGCTGGTGCATTGGTTATGAGTAGTGAAGCTCATTGGTCCTACCACCTGCAGCTGATAGGAACATGGGGTTCGCTTTGGTTCATACATTCTGTGCGTTTTGACAAGTGTAAGTGATGTATTCCCGTTGCCAGCACCAAATAGTAGCTTCACTGCTGTAAAAGTCTATCCTCAGATTATTCACCCCTCCTGCCTTGCTGATTTCTTGCTGAATGAAAATTTTCATATTTAATATCCACAACTAAAATACTAGAAATGTTTTGTTAAAGACATTACTAACATAAAGTTTGGATGTTATATTTGTAACATACATCATACATTAAATTGTTACATTAGCAACAAGTAAAAAACTAAGTGTATTTTAAATTTAGAATCATTCTGGATCTGGCTGTGGAGAGAGAGACTGATTTTGAAGATCTGGCCAGTAAAATAATAGTTTTTCATTTTAAATAATGTTAAATAATTGCCAATGTAATATTTTAGTGTATCACATAAAAAACACTCTTAGTTATTTTTTTGTATTGCTTTTAGTTATATGTATTAGGTATATAGTTTATCCTAAGAAGTAGAATAGCTAAAGTAAATATTTTTTGAAACTAATAGTTGTCATGTAAAATAATTGTTTAACAATGAGAAATCCACCAAATTTTTAAAAATATAAATTTATAGCATTCACTACTACCTACAAAAGTTAACAGATGTATAGAGAGTTTTTCTTGATGAAAAATATTAGGTAAATATTTAAAATTTACTATTAAATTTCATCACGTGAATGTGGGTATTTAACAGAAATTTTTTTTTTTTTAATGTATTTGGTACAGGGCCTCACTGTGTGACTCGGGCTCATAGTGATGGTCCTGTTTGCAAGTGCCATGGCACCTGGTCTTGGTGGCCAGCCCAGCACACTCAGGAGTGGGGCCAGCATTTCTGGTGGTGCCCAAGTCCCTGGTCCCTGTGCTTGCCTATGCAGGCGCTTGGTCTGCTGAGCTGTCTCGCTCCCCTGCCCACTTTTTGAGGCACCTCTTAATAATAGCTCAGGATGGCTTTGAACTCCTTATGTAGCCCCAGGATGCCTTGAACTTGTAGTTTTCCTGCCCCAGTGCCCCAGGTGTGAGATTACAAGTTTGTACCACCATGCTTAGCTTAAAAATGTTAGTTTTTATAGTAGCTAAAATAAGAAAAACTTTGCTGATCAAGTAATGATTGAGATGTAATAATTATTTGATTCTTAATAATTTAAATAATAGGTGTTGGGCTGGGGAGATAGCTCAGTGGAATAAGTGCTTCCTTGGCAAGCACAAGGGCCTGACTTCTGAACCAAAAAAATAAATAAAAGTAAATAAATAAATAACAAGTGTTTTGATTCTAAGTAAAAGTTAGAAGTATAGTTCTTACAAATGGTCATTCAGCACTTGCCAGGTGCTGTTCCAAGTGCTTTATAGATACCAACTTTCATAGTCTGTGAGGTAGAGTCATAGTTGCCCCACTTGAAAGAGGAGAAGCTGTGACATAAGGGTCTGACAGCTCCTGCTGTGGGACGGGACCTTACCCCTGATGGTCCTGTGCAGAGTCTATGGCTAATTCTCCAGTTCACATAATCTCTTGTAAGAATGAACAGTGTTTTGTATTGCTTCACAAATGCAAATGACCATGATACAGCGCTCTAAACTTTTGCCGCAGATGGGTTGCAAATTAATTGCTCTAGAGATGAGTAGTCCTCCTGTCATTATGTCAGAGTTGCAGTGTGAGCCCTTTCCCAAGTAGTTTTACATGTGTTTAACTTTGGAGATTTTAGAAATAGTAATAGAATTCTTACTTTTTATTAGCTTATTTTGAGAATATAAGCAAGAACTCAGAACTGTCTTTTTCATGTTTCTTTCAGCCATCTATACATGCCACATACTAAATACTTATGTTTTAAAATATGGTTTAGACCAAATACTAAAAAAGCAGTTGGTAGCTTTTGTTTGTTGACAGAATGTATTTGATCTTAAGGGAGTGCAAATATTTTAATACATTTATTCTTATTCTCTTGTTTTAAAACAGAATAAAGATCCTAAAATGTCTCGAGTTGCACTGGAATCTTTGTATAGATTGTTGTGGGTTTATGTAATTAGAATAAAATGTGAAAGCAACACTGTAACTCAAAGGTGAGTACCTTTGTTTTAAAGTGTGCTTGAAAGAAAATCTTGGGTCCAAGGGTATATAGGTCAGTGGTGGAGCTTATGTAATGCCAACTTCAATCCTTAGCTTCAAAAGTAATAAAATAAAATTGTGGTGAAAAGAATTAAATATCTTGGTGGAGAGTATGAATCCTCTTGGTATAAAGAACAGGAAAAATTTTTTTTATCAGTATGCTATTAATGCCATCATCTCATTATGCTGAATTCTTTTCTTCCTATAGTCGTCTTATGAGCATTGTGTCAGCACTTTTCCCCAAAGGCTCACGAAGTGTGGTTCCTCGTGACACGCCTCTCAATATATTTGTGAAGATTATTCAGTTCATTGCTCAGGTGAGCACTTCACGTCATATGTCGTAGAAGCGCTGTGGGTAACCCGTGCTAGTAAGTGGGAGTGATTATATTCTTTACACATGCGAACATCGGTTGACATAATGAAAAACATTAGCATGTTTAAAAAGTAAAAGCAGTGTATTATTTTGGTGACAATAAGTTTAAATCATTAATTTACAAGCGTTTTATATATCATGGTGACTTTAAATTAAAAATAAATTTCTTGTATGAAAGACACATTGCTGTCAGCCCCCCAGCACTCCTGGCTTTGCATACGTTTGTCATTCTTGCCACTTTCTGAAGCAGTTCTGAAAGTCCTCTTTGATCTCTGTGGCTGCCTCTGTTTCCTGACTAGATTTAAATGTTTACGGCGATTCCTGTCAAAAGCATTGCAGCATGTCCTTCTCCATCTACATCCCTGGGTCTGGCATGCTGTGACTTCTGGCTCTTTCTTCAAGTCAAAATGAGCCTGAATGGTAAACATCTTGAGCTGATTTGGAGGCAGCCATGACAGTTCAACTAAAGACACTCACAAAAGAGTTGTTTCAGACTGTGAAGGAGCCCTGGGATAGGTGTGTTCCAAGTGAGGGGAGCATTTTGAGGGGAATTAATGAAATGTGCCTTTTACTATAATTTTAGTTTTTTAAAAAATCCTATTCACCGTATTTTTAATCCTACCTTCTAATTGGAGAAGGAACGAAAACACAGAGGTAGAACTTTAAAGTCATGAAAGTATTTAACAATCCCATTTACTAAGTACCCCTGAGTATCTCAAAAGATTTCTTAGAAAATTTTTTTCATAATTATATTAATTTAGGTTATGAACTTAAGATAATAAAATCCAATGTAGCTATTAAATCCAATGGAATCCTACAGCTCTCAGGATTGCTAGTAGGACTGAAGAAACAAATTCTGATCTAAGTGATTTGGGGAAAGTTACACATTATCTTGTCTAGAGGCTGCTTGCTGCTGTGCTGAAATAGAAAAGCTGTGAAGTAGAGCAGTTACCACCTATGGGTTTACTTCAGGGTTATGTATCTCACCAGTGAAATGGATTCCTTCCTTCCTTCCTTCCTTCCTTCCTTCCT